>CBVK0100189211.1:0-14025 GCA_900067695.1 Picea abies | reverse complement strand
TGAGGTAACATGATTCAACGGTATCTACGACACTCTTATGACCAACTTGCGACATTTGCGACAAGCTGTACAGGAGTTGCGACACTTGCGACAAGTGAGAGGTATGTGCGACACTTATCCAGTTGAGTGATTTGAACGTGTAAGACTTGTTCATATAGGAGAACTAGAGAACCCTCAGAGAAAACATGTGGCTTGACATTCTTGTTGTATTGGGTTTTTACACGTTTCTTTTGGCTTTCAATAACTATGGTGGAATCATGACGGGATTCATCCAATTTCATAAGATGTAACAGACGTTCTTCTTCAGCAGAGGTATTTGAGAGGAGTTCAACGGCTAGTTTTAACAATGGAATCTCACATTCAATTGGTAGGACAACTTCTATACCATACACTAATTGGAAGGGTGTAAACCCCGTGGTAGACTTCATGGATGTCTGATAGGCTTATAATGATGAAAACAACTATAATCCATCGAAGCATGGTGATAAGAACCTTTTTTATCGCTTCAACTTGGCCATTGGCCTGTGGATAGTAGGGGGTTGAGTTTTCATGTCGAAGACCCAAATTTCCTGTAAGCTTAGACATCATGAAGTTTCAAAAGTGTCTACCATGATCAGTGATGATAGACTGTGGGATTCCAAATCATGTGATGATGTCATTGAATATGAATAGGGATACATGTTTTCCCATATTGTCAAATGTAGGCATCGCCTCGGCCCATTTTGTGAAATAATCCATGGCTACGATAATGTATCCATGCCCCGCAACTGAGTGAGGGTTACAGGTCATGAAATCGATACCCCATTTAGCGAAAGGTACAACGGAAACTACAGGTTGTAAGGGAGCGATATGAGATATTATCTTATGATTATATGTTTGGAAAGCATGGCACTTTTGGATGGCAGTTATACAATATTTAAATAAAGAAGGCCAGAAGTATTTTATTCACAATATCTTTTGGGAAGTGGCATACCCAAACATATGACCACCACAAGCTCCAGAGTGGCAGTCATTCAAATACTTCTCAGCCTCATCAAAGGTGAGACATCGTCGGAATATAGAGTCAACACCATGGTTTATAGTAGATGCGACAACGGTCTGTACTAGAGAGGTCTGGTTGGAAAGTTTGAGTCTGGAGATAAATGATAATATCTCCATACCAAGCATCATCAAAACTTATCAAAAAAAGAGATTTGTTTGGTAGGGAATCCTCTGCCACGTTTTCTGTCTCAGCAGAGGGAAGGTCACATATCAATTCGAAAAAGACTAAGGACTTCTTCAACTTATCACACTCAAATTCTAGGTCAAACTCCTGGAGAATCACTATTCATTTGGAGTATTTCCCCCTATCAATTGGCATGTAAGAATGTGTTGCATAGGGTTGCAATCGAAAATTACAGTGGTCTTGCATAGTAGAATATAGTGACGGAAACGTTGGACATCTTGAAAAGCTGCCAAGGCCAGTTTTTCAACATGTAAGTACTTGGCTTTGATAGTCGTGAGACTCTGACCCAAATAATAAATGACATGTTCATCGTGTAAATCGTCTTCTTGGACCAGAACCATGGAAATGGTAGAGTCTGAAGCAGTGAGATAAAGGAAATAATCTTGACTATAATCGGGTGGGAAAAGGAGTGGGGTACAGATTAAAATTAGTTTCAAAGCGTCAAAGGCTTTGTTGGCAGTGGTGTCCCATACAAACTCAGAGCCCTTATTTAGTAGTAGAGTAAATACGAGTGTTAACTCAACATAGTTTGGGATAAAATGACGTAGAAAGTTTACCTTCCCTTGCAAACTCTGTAGCTAGTGAAGTGAGGAAGGACGAGGGAGATTGAGGATCGCCTTGAACATCAAAGGATCTACCCTGATCCCTTGACATGACACAATAAATCCCAGGAGTCAGCCAAACTCCACACAAAATACACATTTATGTGGGTTTAAGCATATACGATAGAACCAAAAATGAAGGAAATTGGCTCGGAGGTGGGTCGGATGATCACTACGATGCATGGAATGTGTTGGTAGGTCATCTAAATAGGGTTGTACAATATGCTTAATATCATGGAAAGTGTAAGACATAGCTTGTTGAAACATCACACCAACGTTTTTCAAACTGAAGGGTAGTTTCTGGTAGGCAAAAGTGCCCCAAGGACAAATGAAAGCATTTTTGTGTTGATCCATGGGTAATATATTAATTTCATTATATCCAGAGAAATCATCCATCAAAGAGAATATTTCACTTCCGACACAATTGTCGACGATTTGGTCAATGAAGGGGGTAGGAAAGTTGTCCTTAGGACACAATTTGTTGATATCCCTATAATCAACACAAACATAGATTGTACCTTGTTTCTTGTTAATCGGAACTAGATTGGATACCCAATCAGTCAAATCCATGGACTAAATAAAGCCAGCTTTAAGAAGTTTTTGGACTTCAAGCTTTATAGCAACTGCTTTATGGGGTTGGACCGAGTGAAGTATTTGTCGGACGGGTTTAGCGTCCAAGTAGGTCTTAATTTCATGTAAAACAATATCAAGGTCAATACCTGCCATCTCTTCATAGCTCCACGTGAAGATGTCACGAAATTATTGAAAAAGTGACTTATATGTGACAACCTCATCAGTGGAACATGAATCTCTGATGTGGACATTTTAGACAACTCCAGGTTTAATAGATATGTTGAGGGGGATGGTAGTTGAAATGTTACTTAAGTTCCCTTCATACAAAACATCGTGTGTGGATTCAAAAACTGAAGAAATAACAACAACGGTTGACGAAGTTGAGATCCGTTGGTAACTCCCGATGGTGTGTTGTTTGAGAAAGAAAATGGAACGATGATGCCCATCATCCCATGAGGTATCTTCCATCGACATAACTGACATAATCATCTTGTCCATGGGAAAATATAGTGGACCTAGTCCACCTTACATTGAATGACCTCCATTATTATCACTATGGGCCCTCTGGCCCCCCCCACTACCTCTCTAGCTACCTTACAAAAAATTAGTGTGGAACGGGTCAGGAGATGAATCACCGAGAGATGGAGTAGAAGGGTCACCCGATTGAATGTCTTGGTAAGCGGATTCAACCAGACTTAAAGGCATCTGGTCGCCATAGTGAAGATAAGAACTGGGTTCGAGTACTATCCACGGGTCAGAAGATGCGAGAGTTTCACCGATGGAGGTGGAAATCATGTTAATCGAGGCAACCAAAGGAGGCAGAACGTCGGGTGGTGGGATCGGAAACGTACCCATCAAAATTGAATCTTTTAGTAGACCCAAACCGACATTCTCGTACTCAGGGGGTGTCTTTGCAATGAAAGGTACATTTTTTCTATGTGTATCAGAGTTAAATAAGCCCAGTTGGTCTACTATAACTACTTTAGCCTGATGTGGAAAATGCATGATACGGAAAAGAGTAGACATGACTGCACACATGGAATTGATCCAACTACGGCCAAGTAAAAGGTTGTAATCGAGAGGTGCGTAAAAGACCTCAACTTCAACACTGACCATAATTCCTTCTAACATAATAGGCAACGAAGGGAGTACACTGTAAGGTTTAAAGCTAGAGTCGTTAAAGGATTTGAGCGTGTTGTGTGATTCAGTTAAGGAAGGAGAGCCAATGGCTTTCTAGCAGGCAATAGACATAACACACATCGATGAACCCTCGTCAATAACTATTCTAAAAATTTTCTTGTCGGTGACAACAACTTGTATTTGAAATGTGAGCTGAGGGGGTAACCTTGGAATGTGATCTTCCAAGTCAAAGATTATTAAATTCGTATCCATAGGGTCGATTCCACTGATAGCTTTTAACAGTTCCTTCCATTGTGTAGGATAACTCTGAAGGACTTCGAGAGCTGACATTGCAGACAGTGCTTGAGCCAGATCCTTTACAATACTGTAGTTTTGGGCAACATGTGCATGAGGATTGAAAGAAAACTTTTGAACCACGCCCTTGGGAGGAGGGTGAAGGAATGTATCAGGGTTCGGTCGTTCGATATGAAGAGGACTGTTAGAAGGTGGAGCTGAGGGATATTGTTGAACCAACAAAGGTGGTATATCGTCAACTTTCTCCTTGGAGGAAGAGTAATCTTTGGCATGAATGGTAAGTGTGATGTCATTATTCTTTGAATCATCATTATACATAAGTACGTAGGAGGTAGTGGAGGAAGAAGGTTGATCATGGATGACCAATTGAGCATGTTGTTGAGAAGGGAAAGTTTGAGACAAGACGGTAGGTGTAGGAGGTTTTGGGGTCCCTTGAAGGAACTTCGTGACCTTGTCACGTCTCAAACAGTCCTTCGTGTAGTGATCATCACCATAGATAAGACAAGGATAGTGAGGTTTTTGTTTTTCCTTATCATCAGTAGGTTGTGACTTAGTCTTGTCAAATTGTGGGGCTTTATTTTTATCCTCCATATTCCTACCCTTCCCTTTTTTAGATTTATCCTTACTGGTAGGAGTCAATTGAACAGTGTTCACTTCTGATGTTTTATCAGTGGGAGGAGTGGGTGTCAGAGTATTTTGAACATTAGAAGCATCAGATTTGGGAGTGGTGTGAGAGGCCTGCACGGATTGAGGTTGATCATGGAAAGTACCTATCACACAATCAACAACATGAGAAGTTGTTGGGGTTGTTGAGGTGTTCATGGTAGAAGGACGAGGTGCGTCAGGGAGAAGATTGTAAAGAGTACACGTTTATGAATAAACGATATCGAGGTACTGGGCACAACTAATTTCCTGTTCTTCTGTGACAACTCCACCCTAATGCAGGAGCATCTCTCCATGTTGTCCAGCCAGCCATGTCAGCAAATTTCAAATTGTGCATGCAAGAGAGGCGTAGCCTCATTTAAAATTTGAAATGAATGTAATTAAATGTTTTAGGTTGTTGAGCCATAGAGTCGTGCTTTGCACAGGTGTAGAAGTAAATAGGCCTTTAAATGTTTTTGTAAGGATGAGATCTAGATCTGATCTACAGACTAGACAGCCATTGAATGTAATTGAATAGGGTAGTTGAGGTTTGGAGGGAAGAGCTCGAAGAACCCCTCTTGTAAAAGATCAATTTCGATCTCATTTTGAAAAGGTAGTTGTAATAGTCAACATAGGGAAGAAAAGAGAAGAGTCGAGACTTTGTTACAGGCTGTGCTCAGGAACACCTTGTACAAATAGGCATTTGCCATTTTAATACGAACAACAGTTTTTTTCCTGCATATTTCTGTGTTAAATGAATGTCTGTGAGTGTTCTTTATATGCTGTGAATGTATGTTATGTTTATGCATTTGCAGGAGTTGTTTTGGTTTCAGTCTTGAGAGGTCTTTGAGGCTCCACACTAGGAGGGTGTGACAGAACACTGTGGGTTCTGATAGCCGTGCACAGAGGGTGCATTTTTGAACTCTATGGAGTCAGACAGAGGCATGCCAGGTGGGAAAAAAAGTTGAAATAAACAACTCATGAGGAATACCTCAAGGTTGTTGAATACCTTGGAGACAAGGCTATGTATGAGAAAACACAGTTGTGGATAGAATCTCTAAGGAGTTCTATGAAGCTCTGCTAGGAGGGAATTGAGCCAGTGCAAGGAGTGCATAGGAGAAGAACTCTACTGTGAGTTCAGATTGAAGTCAGAATCACTAAGGATGCTGAGAACTCTACCAAGTTGGCATTGAGAATATGCATAATGATGCTTTGAGAAGAACTCTGCTATGATTTTAGACAGGAGAACAAGGATCACTAAGGATTCTGAGAACTCTGCCAGGAGGGAATTGAGCAGGTGCATAGGGGGCACAGAAGGGAAAAGAACTGTTGGATGTTCTGTAAGATGATACTCTACCAGGTGGGCATTGAGTAGGTGTATAGACAGGCACAAGAAGAGAACTCTGTTGAGTTTTGTAATTTGAAGAAGAGTCCAAGAAAAGGGATCTTCACAGGGTTGTTGAACACCTTGAACTCTCAGCAAAAGGTTGCTTGAGTAGAGGGATAGCCAGAAGGGCATCCAAATTCTCCATATGCAGGAGAAGAAGAAGGATTGAGTTCCTTAGAAGTCTGGGTGAGAAGAAAAGCTTAGGACGGATAGCGCTTTATGTGTGCAGAGACCCTGTAGGGGCACAGGAGTCAAAGAATCCCTTGAGGATTCGAAGGATAATCTCAGGAGGAGTAGTGTTTTTAGTGCATGGAGCCATAGCTGCAAGGGGCACAGAGGTCGAAGAACTCTTTGGAGGAGTTCAGAGTTTATAAATCTCAGGAGGGACAATGTTTTCATATATGCGCGGGAGGACTCAAGTCGAAGAGTTCGCAGAGAAGAAAGGAGGAAAAGGTTGAGGCCTTTGAGAAATTGGAATTCTTCCAAGTCTAGGAAGAATGTGTGGAAGCTCAGGAGGAGTAAAATTTTCCATTGGATTCAACTGAGAAGATCTAGGCTGTTGAAGATTTCACGTCCAGGAAGTAGCAGATAAGTGCACAAGCAAGAGGATCTGAACCGCCAGATCTTGAGCGAAGAACCCGACAGCTGCTGGATCTGTTGAGAGTTGCGAGGGAGTTAAACCCTCATACAGCAGAGCAGAGGAGACAAAAGAGTGAAATGATCTGAGCTATTCGTTAGGAGCGAACACGTGTCACGAGATCACCCATATCAGGGACTTGGACAAAAAAGGTTAGAGGAGGAAGTCTCTTGACTTCACGAGTAGTGAAGTCTTGAGAGAATCGCAGCCATCCATTTCAGGAGGATAGGTGGCAGAGCTCAAGGGATCTCGTGAACTCGGAGGTTCACAGGGTGAGAGCAAAAGAGTTCGGCACTCCAAGACATGAAGTGGGGAAGTGTGAAGTGGAGTGTAAGGAGTACATGTTAGAATCGCAAGGTGGGCCCATGGAATAGACAGGCAGACATGCGTTGTCCATTGAAGAGAGTCAACACCCCATTGACTTTTCATGTCTCAGGGGTTCATAAGATAATGGGATGGAAGTCCAACCTTTCGACTTGTGAAGTGGTGAAAGGCGAGAAGCGCTAGTGGGAAGCCTAGCCGGAGGTCATGTGCGGCGGGCACTAACAACAAGGAGTTATACCCGTCTCGTGATCTCGGATATCACGGGATTGGATAGGAGGAGTCAATAGCTTCAACTCGTGAACTTGTGAGAGGCAAGTTGTGACAAGAACATTTTCGAGGTAGGCCTTGGTCATAGAATTGTGGTCGCACGAAGAGGGCAGAGCTCATGCCTAGTGTTTTTCACATAGGGGAGATTCCCGACAGACCTGTGGATCGATTTAGAAGAGATTCTAGCAGGGAATCGAAGGAGACGCTTCGGCTCATGAAATAGAGAGAACGATCCTTAACACCAGGAGGTTCTGCAGAGACTCTGTCAAGGCAGAGGTGGCATCTGCATCAGTTTTGGTATCAGAGTGGGACTTCATCTGTAGATTTCAGGTGAAGCGAAGAGGAGAAGAAAACAGTCAGGAGGACTGTAGGAGAAGCTAGAACACTTAGGATTTTGGAGTGACAGCAGCAGATTTTCCAGGAGGGCAGATAGGGACAGCAACATGGCTACTGAAGGTCGTAGGTATGTTGGAAGGAAGAACTAGAATCTGGTGAGTAAAGAAGAAATAAATGAAGAGATCGCATATATAAGGAAAGAAATAGAAAAGCTTGCATTGCAGATGTAGCAGAACACGAGGATGGATGAACTTGCATTGGAGATACAACAGAAAGCCAAGTCGAGATGGGTATATGAATGGCCCATGAGGAAGCCAAAGGTAAAATGGCCAGTCAAGGAGTTGATGGCTAGAAGACAGCGAAGGCTGTTAAAAGGATGGTTAAGGCATGCTGGCAACCTTGACAGACCTGAGGAGATGGTTCAGATATGTGAACCAGAGACTGGGAGAATTCTTAGTGAAGAGAATGAAATGGGATCAGCTGAAGATCTCAAGAACTGTCAGGAGGGAAAAGAGGAAATTCCAAATTGTCGAGTGGGAAAGGAGTTGAGATTAGCTGAAGATATCACGGACTATTAGGAGGACAACCAAGGAATTTCACATTGCCAGCTGGGCAATGAAATGAGGTCACTGCGGGATCTTGAAGACTTTCAGGAGGGTAGTAGAAGCATCTCAAATTGCCAGGTGAATAGAGATAAGAATATGAGACTATCTGAAAGTCTCATGGACTCGGAGGTGAGTTCAATTCAGCAAGGAGTGTTGATGAAGATGGGATCGGTTGATCTCATAGTCTACCAGGGAAGCAGCTGGGAAATCCCAATTTTCTAGGTGAGTAGAGATAAGCAGATGAGGCTATTTTAGGGCCTCATAAATTCAAAAGTGAGTTTGGATCAGCAGGTTTAGTTGACAAGGGAGGGATATTAGAATAATTACATTTTGATGATTGGGGGAATTGGAATATTCCTACCACTTAACCCAGGGGAGGTAAAATTCTGTGTTGTTGATGATGCAGCAGAAGAAAGGCAGCCAACTGTGACTGTCAGGGAAAAAGAATTGGAGAAGGTGTTAGAAACTGCCCAAGCAGAAGAAGAAGAAGATGAGCATTCTAAGGAGTGTCTCAATGCTTTCAGCCAGGAAACTAATGAAGCTGTAGCACTAAAGATAATAGCAAAAGAAGCAGAAGAAGAAGATGAGCATTCCAAGGAATGGCTCAATACTTTCAGCAAGGAACCTGAAAGGACTGCGGCATTGGAGCTTGCAAAAGTGGAAGGAGAGGAAGAAGTAGAAAGCATTAGTTTGGTTGATCTATTTGAACAGATTGAATCCCTGGAGAGAAGGGTGATAGTGCAGGGCATGCACATCCAACAAGCGAAGTTGGCAGCAGATGGAGAAGGCATGGGAGATCACAGTGATATGCCCATTTGTAGAAAATCTTTGTAGTTGGGGAGATTGCATGAGCAGAGACAGCCATTGCAGTAGCTGGATGAGGTGATAGAAGACATCGGAAGGCTAATGGTAGAATCAATAGAAACTGCCAGTGAGGAGAAGCTGAGCAGAAGAAAAGAAAAATAAGCAGCAGCACAGAAGCAACATCAGCAGCAGGGAGATGGAGTGGATGAACAGCTCCAGGAATTTGTTTGGGATCCAGGAGGATTTCCACAATTGAGATGGGAAGCTCATGAATTTTGCAGTTGAGGAGTATGATGCAGGAGCATCTCTCCACATCATCCATCCAGCCAGCCAGCCACGTCAATGGATTTCAAATCGTGCATGCAAGAGAGGCCCAGCCTCATTTAAAATTTGAAATGAATGTAATTAAATGTTTTAGGCTATTGAGCCATAGAGTTGTGCTTTGCACAGGCGTAGAAGTAAATACTCCTTTAAATGTTTTTGTAAGGCTGAGATCTAGATCCGATCTATGGACTAGACAACCATTGAATGTAATTGAATAGGGTAGTTGACATTTGGAGGGAAGAGCTCGAAGAGCCCCTCTTGTAAAAGATCAATTTTGATCTCATTTTGAAAAGGTAGTTGTAATAGTCAACATAGGGAAGAAAAGAGAAGAGCCGAGACTTTGTTACAGGCCATGCTTAGGAACACCTTGTACAAAAAGGCATTTTCCATTTTAATACGAACAACCATTTTTTCCTGCATATTTCTATGTTAAATGAATGTCTGTGAGTGTTATTTATATGTTGTGAATGTATGTTATGTTTATGCATTTGCAGGAGTTGTTTTGGTTTCAGGATTGAGAGGTATTTGAGTCTCCACACCAGGAGGGTGTGACAGAACACTGCGGGTTCTGATAGCCATGCACAAAGGGTGCATTTCTGAACTCTATGGAGTTAGACAGAGGCATGCCAGGTGGGCACAGAAGTTGAAATCAACAACTCGGGAGGAAGAACTCAAGGTTGTTGAATACCTTGGAGGCAAGGATGTGTATGAGAAAACACAGTTGCAGATAGAATCTCTGAGGAGTTCTATGAAGCTCTGCCAAGAGGGCATCGAGCCAGTGTAAGGAGTGCATAGGAGAAGAACTTTGATGTGAGTTCAGATTGAAGTCAGAATCACTAAGGATTCTGAGAACTCTGCCAAGTTGGGCATTGAGCACATGCATAGTGATTCTTTAAGAAGAACTATGTTGTGAGTTTAGACAAGAGAACAAGGATCACTAAGGATTCTGAGAACTCTATCAGGAGGGCATTGAGCAGGTGCATAGGGCACACAGAAGAGGACAAAACTATTGGACGTTCTGTAAGAAGATACTCTGCCAGGTGGGAATTAAGTAGGTGTAAAGATAGGCACAAGAAGATAACTCTGTTGACTTCTGTAATTTGAAGAAGACTCCAAGAAAAGGGATCTTCGCAGGGTTGCTGAACACCCTAAAATCTCAGCAAAAGGTTGCTTGAGCAGAGGGATAGCCAGAAGGGCATCAAAATTCTCCATATGCAAGAGAAGAAGAAGGACTGAGTTCCTTAGAATTCTGGGTGAGAAGAAAAGATTAGGACGGATAGCGCTTTATGTGTGCAGAGACCTTGTAGGGGCATAGGAGTCAAAGAATCCCTTGAGGATTCGAAGGATAAGCTCAAGAGTAGTAGTGCTTTCAGTGCACAAATCCATAGCTGCAAGGGGCGTAGAGGTCGAAGAAATCTTTGGAGGATTTCAAAGTCTATAAAGCTCAGGAGGGACAACATTTTCATATACGCACAGGAGGACTCAAGTCGAAGAGTTCACAGAGAAGAAAGGAGGCAAAGGTTGAGGCCTTTGAGAAATTGGAATTCTTCCAAGTCTGGGAAGAACATGCAAAATCTCGGGAGGAGCAACAACTGCCATTGGATTCAGCCAAGAAGATCTAGACTGTTGAAGATTTCACATCCAAGAAGCAGTAGAGAAGTTCATAGGTGAGAGGATCTAAATCGTTAGATCTTGAGCGAATAACTCGACAGCCGTCGGATATGTTGAGAGTTGCGAGGGAGTTAAACCCTCATATAGCAGAGAAGAGGAGATGAAAGGGCGAAAGGATCAGAACCATTCTTTAGGAGCAGACACGTGTCATGATATCACCCATATAGAGGACTCAGACATCACAAGTTAGAGGAGGAAGTCTCTTGACTTTGCAAGTAGCGAAGTTGCGAGAGAATCACAGCTGTCCATTTGAGGAGGACAGGTGCAAAAGATCAAGGGATCTTGCAAACTCAGAGGTTTGCAGGGTGAGAGCCCAAGAATTGGGTGCTCTAAGACGCGAAGTGGCAAAGTGGAGTGTAAGGAGCACGTGGCAGAATTGCAAGGTGGGCCCGTGGAATAGACAGGCGGACACGCATTGTCCATTGAAGAGAGTCAACACCCCGTTGACTTTTCATGTCTCAAGAGTTCATAAGATAAGGGGACAAAAGTCCAACCTTTCAACTTGCAAAGTGGTGAAAGGAGATAAGCGCTAGTGGGAAGCCTAGACAGAGGTCACGCGCTGAGGGTGCTAATAGCAAGGAGTTATACCCATCTCGCGATCTCAGATATCGCGGGATTGGACAGGAGGAGTCGAGAGCTTCGACTCGTGAACTCGCGAGAGGCGAGTTGTGACAAGTGCCTTTTTGAGGTAGGCCTTGGTCATAGCATTTTGGTCTCACGAAGAGGGCAGAGCTTGCGCCTAGTGTTGTTCACACAGAGGAGCTTCCCAAAGGACATGTGGATCGATTTAGAAGAGATTCCAACAAGGAATCGAAGGAGCCGCTTTGGCTCATGAAATAGAGCGAATGATCCTTAAGACCGGGAGGTTGCACAGAGACTCTGCCGAGGCAGAGGTGGCATTTGCGTCACACCCGTGGCAATGTTTTTAGATATTTCATTCACAGAGGATTTCGTGAACCATGCTACAAATAACTAATCAGGAAGATCAAGTTTTATTAAACGTCGTCTTCATCTCCACTCATGAATGTGATCAGAGATATGAGTGGCTTTATTTTTCTTGAAAGAACTCAAGATCTCAGTTCCTGTTTCATAATGGATTGGCAACTGGTAGTGAGTCAGGAAATCCATAGCTAGGGTATTAAAGTCAACAAAGAAGCCTTGTGGTAATTCTATATACCACTTCACGGCTGAACCCGTGAGAGTTCATTGAAAAATACATAACTGAATGGATTCATCCATCAAAGAGTTGGATGAACACCAAAGGTGGAAAGTCATTACATGATTTTTTGTATCCTCTCTTGGTTTACCATTGAACTTAGGAATGTCTAATGGTAATTTGGTCGGTATGACAGGCCAATGAGGAGAGTGATGGATAGGGTCATTCAAAATCCTATACAATTCGGGTAGATCCAAAGTGGCTAAGAAGGGTAACTGTCTATTCACGTGAGGGTATTGGTGACTTTGGGGAGGAAGTCCCATCGATATACCAGTAGGACTGTAAGCAGTTTTCATATGATGTGAAGACCCTGGAAGATTCGGTTGTGGGTGTGGAGGCAGGTATCCCGTGGGGTTGTACTGATTAGGGATGTTCCCTTGGAAAGGGACACTAGATTGAACGTTCGAACCCCAAATGGGATTGGAAGTCTCGGAGTATGGTTGGCCCATACTAGGGGGTATGAAAGAGCTTAATTGAGGCTATTGACCCTCAGTCAATTGATTATTAACCTGGGTAAAAAAATTCCAATACTGGGATAACATTGCTGGTATGTTCTGTCCATAGGGTGTGGTGGGTGGGGGTTGTCCTCCAACCAGAGGTTGTGTCCGAATTTGGGTTTGACCTCCAAACGGGGGTTGAGATTGGCCCCCAGGGTTGAATTTTTTGCCAACAAAAATATGATAATTAGGTGTGAAAGAATGAGTAATTCCACTAGGGCCCGATCCTCCAGTGAAAGGTGGATAAGACCATCCGAATGGGGGCTGGGGAAGTGTCAGAATGAAGATAGCAATAGGATTGTTCCTAGGAGGAGAAAACACTCCAGATGCTCCAGATGGAACCTTAGTAGGGATAGGGATAGAATCATTCAACGCATTATACCCAAGAGGAAGCGACGAGGAAGGTCTAGGTGAAAGTGGTGTGCCAATGAGAGATTGTCTATCCATTGTAGTCCTGGTGGGAATAGTCATAGTGTTTGGGACCATTGTAAAGTGGGCCATCTGAAGGGGGATGATCAAGTTAGGATCAATTGACAGGGTTTTTGAACCAGCAAAAATATAGGTAGTTGTAATGGGAGAATGATCTAGGGGTATTGTGTCTTCAACAGATGTTTCAGGTGACTCGGGTACGACAAGTATATTAACACTTGACCCATCTCCGAAAAGATCCCGTCTAGATATGTCAATAGTCCAAAACAGATCTTAGCCTTCAGGACCTATGAAAGGTCTGATTAGTAGTCCAGAAGTTTGAACAACAACAAGATCTCTGCATGAATTTAGCTGAAGAATACATCTCTCTAAACCGTGAGGAAGTCAAAAAGACTCTATAGAGGAAGAAATTTGGAAATTTTCTAAAGAGTCAGTTATTTCCACTCATGGAGTGGCAGTGTCTTGGACCTCACTCTATTGAGGAGAGCCCTCCGGTGGATTAGTAGGCAAGGGTTGAGAACTTTCTATATATTCTAGAGGTAGGCCTTGTATTCTACGTGAACGACGTGGAGGGTCAATATTTCTCGAACCAAAAACTTTGCAAAAAGCATCTATGGTAAAGTATGGAAAACAACAACACTCACTAAAAAAATCTAGAAATCACACCAAGCAAACAAAACCTTCTTATTTAGAAATCACTAGTTGGTGATGAAATCCAACATCGCGAGACTGAGATAAGAAGGGGCTGGGCTAGGGTAGAAAAGTTACGTTGACGACCTACTTAATGGACTTACACCCTGGTGCAAGCTCCCACACATAATTGTGGGTATACCCTCCAAGGATTCTGAGTGAGTCTAGCCAACATCAATTCCAAGTACCGTGAATGCCTTCCCCTTCACAACCACCTTGTGTAAGACCCTGAGAATATAGGCTACTAAAGTAACCACAAGCAAGAGTGATTCCTGGGGAAACAATCGACAGTCTGATACACATGCAAGGGCATGGTATTGAGCCTGAAATCAACTTGAGAGGCTGTGAGATCGGAAGAGCGT
>CBVK0100189210.1:0-14026 GCA_900067695.1 Picea abies | reverse complement strand
TACACTCTTTCCCTACACGACGCTCTTCCGATCTCACCCAAAATACTGGGAAAAGGAACTGTTAGTTTAGGGAATAACAAGACCAAAGAAAAATATGTACTTCTGGTAGAAAATATCAAGCCTAATATACTAAGTGTAAGTTAGACATATGATCAGGGTCACATACTTACCTTTGATTCTCAAAAATGTGAGATCAAAAAAAGGGATACTCAAAAACTAGTAGCAGTTGCACCAAAAACATCTAGCAATGTGTACATCCTTGATGTAGATGAAGGAGAAAAATGTTGTTTAAGTCAATAAGATGAAAGTTGGCTATGGCATAGAAGGTTGGGACATTTAATCTTTGACAACTTAATCAAATCCAACAAGAAGGAGGTAATAAGGGATCTGCCAAAAGTTATTAAGCCTTCAGATTCTATTTGTAAACATTGTCAAATAGGGAAGCAACCAAGAATTAGTTTCAAAACAAAAGAGCATTCTACAACAAAACCATTAGAACTTATTCACATGGATCTATGTGGACCTAACGGAACTAAAAGTATTTATGGTGAACATTATTTTATGTTGACCATTGATGATTAGACAAGAATGACCTAGGTATACTTTCTAAAAGAAAAATCAAAAGATTTTGAGAAGTTTAAAACATACAAAGCCCTTGTAGAGAATGAAGAAGATCTCAAAATTAAATGTTTGAGATCAGACAATGGAGGAGAATTCACCTCTAAAGATTTCGTTCAATTATGTGAAAATCATGGTATCAAAAGACAATTTTCAGTTCCCGGGAATCCTCAAAAGAATGGAGTGGTTGAAAGGAAAAACACAATAGTTCAAGAAGATGCAAGAACCTTGTTAAATGAATCTAGGATTCCAGACAAATTTTAGAGAGATGCAATCTATAAAACATTCCACATACTTAATCAAGCTCAGTTGAGAGCCAACCATGAAAAAACTCCTTACGAACTAAGGTTTGGTAGAACAACATATGTTAAATTCTTTAGAATCTTTGGAAGTAAATCTTACATTAAGAATGATGAACATAATTTAGGAAAGTTTGATTCAAGATTTGATGAAGGAATATTTTTAGGTTATTCACCTAATAAGAAAGAATACAGATGTTATAATCTTAGACTACTAAAGATAGTGGAAAGTGCCAATGTGAAGATAGATCATCTAAAACTAAAGAAGAGCATATACCAAGACATCTCAAAAATTGATAAAGAATCTCAGCAAGAAGATGATGATAATGAAACACAAGAAAATGAACCGTATACTAATGAATAAGACAATGAAGAAACACCCTTGCCAAAATCTCCATCGAAAAGAGTTCAAAAGAATCATCATGAGAGTCAGATCACTAGAGACAAAAATGAAGGAGTAGAAACAAGAAGGAAACTCACATTTGACTCAGAATAGGCAATGTTGTCTATGATAGAACCTAAATCATTTATAGAATCCAACAAAAGTAAAAACTGGACAAAGGCAATGAATGAAGAACTTGACAAGATAGAGAGGAACCAAAATTGGGAATTAGTTCCAAAACCTAAGGACAAGAATGTGGTAGAGACTAAGTGGATCTTCAAGAACAAACTAAATGAAAATGGGGAGATATGCTTAGGTATAAGGTATTGATTTTGAAGAAAAATTTTCTCCAATAGCAAGACTAGAAGTTACCAGTATTTTCCTGGCATTTGCATGTTTCAATAATTTCAAGATTTACCATAAGGATGTCAAGTCAACATTTATGAATGGAACTCTAGAAGAACAAGTCTATGTTGAACAACGAGAAGGATTCATGCTAACATAAAATCAAGACTATGTGTGCAAGATAAAGAAATATTTATATGGTGTTAAGCAAGCCCCAAGAGCAAGGTTTTCAATGTTAGATCAATACCTACAAAAACAAGGATATAATAGAGGGGCTACTGAAAGCAACTTATATATCAAAATTGAAGATCAAAATATGATTGTTGTGGTAGTATATGTCAATTATATCATATTTGGGAGTAATATTACTATAATGAGCAGAAAATTTGCAACTGAAATGAAATAAGAGTTTGAAATGTCTATGTTGTTAGAACTGTCCTTCTTCTTAGGTTTACAAGTCACTCAATCGGAAAAAGGAATATTTAGTTCCAAAACGAAAAAGGAATATTTAGTTCCCAAACCAAATATATCAAAGAAATGTTGAAGAAATTTCAAATGGAAGACAATAAACCAGTAAGTACTCCGATGGTCACTGGATGTAAACTAAGCCTAGATGACGACTCACCCAAAGTAGATCAAACTATGTCTAGATCAATGATCAAAAGTTTTCTCTATTCAACAACAACTAGACCTGACATTATGTAGGCTATAGAACTAGTGGGAAGATTTCAATATGAACCTAGGGAAGCTCATCTAAAAGTAGTAAAAAGAATATTCATATATCTTAAAGGGACCTTAGAATTTGGATTATGGTATCTAAAAGAAAAAGACTTTACATTAAATGCATACACTGATGCAGATTGGACTGGTAGTATAGATGACAGGAAAAGCACCAGTGGAGGAGAATTCTTTCTAGGAAAATGTCTGGTAGCATGGCTAAGTAAGAAATAAACATCCACGTCACTATCCACAATAGAGGTAGAATATATTGTTGTTGCATCTTGCTTCACACAAGTTCTTTGGATGAAGTAACCTTTAGAACATTTACAAATAAGCTATGATGATCCCATTACTATTAATTGTGATAACACTAGTTCCATAAGTATCTCTAAAAATCTAGTAATGCATTCTAAAACCAAACACATTGCAATTAAATACCATTTCTTAAGAGATTAGGTTACTCAAAGAGTGGTTAAAATAGTGTATGTGGACACCAAAGAACAAATTGCAGACATTTTCACAAAACCTTTTCCCAGGAGTACCGTTGAAAATATTCGACAGAAATTGAGAGTATTTCACATACCTCATTAAAACCATAAAAGTTGCATCAGAATAAAATAGGAGCATGGATAGGGGGAGATTCACCACAGGAGGAGAAAAGAAAGATCCCTTCTATCATTGTTGTCAAAGGGGGAGAAAATTGATAAAACAACATAAATATTTCAAAGAAAAGTTTTCCGTCAATGCCAAAGGGGGGAGAATGTTGGAAACCATGGTATAATATTGTCATTGATGTCAACAGAGTGTAGGTGATGAGATCAAAACTCAGGAGAAATAAACTAGGTCGCACAAAATCCTGAGCCTACAAGGAAGAATCCATTGTAAAGGGTCAAGTTACAACAACCATTATATTACTTCGGGATATATCCTAATCGTTAGATAGAATCAAGTGGAAGGACATGATAAGTGGACCCCATAAGACATGAAGTCTTGAAACCTCCAAAATCGTGAATAAAATGCCAATCGTCAAATATCGTGGAGAAAATTCGGGTCAGTTTTGAGTCATTGGATTAAGCAGGAGATAGAAAGCTTCGGTACTCTAGGGCTTCTCCCCTTCAGCGATTACTAGAAACAAGTAAGAATCCACGAAATTCTAAAGTCACAAAATAAGTGCTAACCATCGATCTGGAATGGAAATGTTTAACTTTCAGATCACACTAAAGGAAAGAAGGTGTTCAACTCTGACGTTGACCACTCCAACGAAAAGAAGTATAAAACATGTAAGTTTACTCAAATATCCGAAGTCCAAAGTCATGAATTGATGTTAGTCATTGATCTAAGATCCATCAAAATATCTTTCGATCGTTTGATCGAGTATAGTGGAAGGATAATGTAAGGTGTACTAACAACTGACAACAAGCGGTTACCACAATAGTATGACTCATTCGATAGGTAAACACTCTGGAAGGATTGAACTACCTCATAGCTCGAATAGCTCAGAGTCCCGAAGTCACAAATAGTTGGATACCCGGAAAGAAGGAGCTACTGTTCACCTAAGCCCAGGGTCCTAGCTCTTAGACATGTGAAGGTTATTAAGTAGGGAAGTGTTGATACGCACTCTGATGGAATTTTCTCCAGAAGAGTTGGAAGAATGCAAAGGTCAGAGTCCCAAAACGCCGAAGTCCCGAAGTGAATGAGAACCATCCACTCAAATGTAGATTAAGTCCTGACCGTTGATTTGTTTGAAGCCTCTAGATAATCTAGGATCGTCCATCTAATGGAAGATTAATATTGATCATCTGATCGACTAGTGAATACAGTATATGCACTTCGGTGAAATGTACTCCGGGAGGATTGAATGGCTGCAAAGGTCAGAATTCCTGAAGGACAAAGTACTGGAGAGCCTAGTTCCAACACTGGTCACATGATAAGGTAAAGAAGCTAAATGGGATAGAAGTAAATAAGCCCTCAGACGTTTTAATACAGTCCCATGTAGAAGAATAGGGGCAAAAGAAGAAAGAGCTAACACAACAATTCTTGGAATGGATAAGCTTGTGGTTTCGAGCTCACGGTCACATGAATTTTGGTTTGAAGGGAGTGCTTATTGATTAAGACTCGAATTCACAACAATTCGAGATATGTAGACTAATGAACCGATACATAGTCATGATTAAAGAAGAGTTAAATCATGAGCATTATGAATAAAGAATAAAAAGGAAAAAATTATATTGTTTAAAGTTTAATATTATCATTTAAATGAAAGGGTACAATGGTTCATTGTAAAAAAGACACAATGGTTTAAATTCACACCAGTTGGAAGACTATATGATGCAGGAGCATCGACAACACATCAAGCGAGTCAGCGCGTCGAGTGGAAGGCAGCTGGATAAGCTAGCACATATTTTGAAATACTTTGGAAGTTGTTGCGCCGCTCTTTAAATGAAGTCATTATTAAAGAAGCGCACTTGTATTGTAAGGGGGACCTTGAGCCTTTAAGCTCTCGTCCTTAGTAGATTGGAAGGCATTTAATAGTTTTAATGTTGTTAGATAGGAAATTAATTATAGATTTGATAGTTTAGAATCCGAGAGGGAAAATGGATATAGACACCCTCCTTTGTACATTGTAATTTAATTCATTCAAACTCAAGCATTCAGAAGGGAGAGTAAGCAGAGAAATCTGTGAAGAACACCCATGTACAGGTAGTTGAATTAATAGAAAGAGTCTTTGATTCAAGATCATGGTTGGTGTTGTTTCTCTATGTATATTGTGAATGTGCCCATGAATGTTTGTTTTCTGGTCATGCATTTGTTTTGTATATGCTATGCATGTGATTTCAGGGTTTCAACTGAAGTCTGAGAGAGAATAAGTTTCAATTGTTTCTCTATCGAAGCCAGGAGATTCCTGCATAGAGTGCAGTTGAATTCATCCACAAAGAGTGCATCGATGAAGGCTCGACAGTTAAACACTTATTCTCATTCATCTGGAAGTCTCAGTCGTTAACCTGAGCAACAAAAGATAGAGACTGCTTCTGCAGGAAGTGCACAGAGTCAAGGAACCTCAACACTTGTAAAGTTGTTGAATGAAGAGTGCAAGGAGGGTGCATGAATCCATCTGAAGGAGTCATAGTGGAGAAGTTTGGAAGGGTTCGCACTTCTGATATCATGGAAGAAAGCCCAGAAGGTTCATCGAACAAGGGACGTGCAGAGTTGTAGTCGCAGGCTTGGAGAGGAAGTCTCAAGAGGAGATACTTGACCATTCGAGAGAAATTCTCGAAAAGAGGAATCAACAGCCAGGATTCGCAGGGGAGATTAGCGAAGTCCCGACAACCACCAGATCTTGGAGAAGTTGCGCAGGATTTAAGCCTTTGAAGGCAAGGGAGCGCCGAGAGCCATTGGGATTCGGTTCATCGGGGGTTGTAGAGACAAGAGTTTTGTGCCTATTGAAATTGCGATTAGCGATTTCTCGACGCAACTGGAGCCGTTGATTTCCACGGGGACACGTGGCATGAGATCCCAAAGAGCGGGGTTCAGAAAATCGGGGTTCCCAAAGACAGAAAACACTTGTATGCTGGATTCGTGATCCGCGATATCCCGATGGTGATGTGGCAGTGTGGGACCACAGGTGTTGGTGGAGTACAGGTGGCATCATATCGGGAATCGGGGAAAGGCAAGTCCTGATTCCATCGACATCAGGACTCGCGATCTCGCAAGTTCCAAAATCCCGATAGAAGTATAGAAGGTGGAGACGTCAGGCCCACACGTGTATCGAAAAATCGTCACATCGAGGTTCGGAGGTTGGAATTTCAACTTGCCAAAATCGCAAGTAGCGATTCTCCAATAGGGAAAATCCGATAGAAAGGGGGGGAGAAAGTCAGCGATTAACCCGTATCAGGATTCGAGGAACCATGAGGCATAAGTTGTGTGACTACAGAATTCGCGAAATCGCGAATTCCGATCTCCCGATTGGTAAAGGAGATCAGTAAATAGTTGTTGTGGGTAAAGAATTTCCGGTAGGGAATTAGAGGAGCATTTACGCTCTTCAGGCCTAAGGAAAGGAAGGTCCTGGTGAGCGTGGACGCACTCGAGAGGCGTCTGCGTCACTATATAAACACAAAATAATGGTGATAATAAAGTGTCTATGTGGTCTACATCAGAATATCATAAACAAGTACAGAGTCCAAGCAAGAAAGTCAGAGATACTTATGAAGTGAGGGTGGAAGGGTGGAGGAAGGAAGGACTAATGTCCTTTACTGATTAAAGTTTGAAGACAAGAAGTTGATTCTTCCTAGGGTTGGTGCCCTAAACAAGGGAGTTGGTGCTTCCTAGGTTTGGTGCCATAAAAATAAGGGAGTTGGTGCTTCCTAGGGTTGGTTCCCTAAAACAAGGGAGTTGGTGCTTCTTAGGGTTGAAGCCCTAAACAAGGAGATTGGTGTCTACCAATCATTATTGTAACTTGTATTATTGTATTGATTTTATATTCAATTTTACTGTTGTTGATAAATTGTTTTTAATAAGTTAAAATTATTAAAATTTTAAATAATTAACCAATATTGATTCACCCCCCCTCTCAGTATTGACAAAGTTTCCAACAACTTGGCCCCCAATAAACACAAGACATGTGGTAGCTTTGAAATGGTGCCACATGAAAGTTAATGGATGATGAGATGTGGAATATAGAGCATCCAACCAGGTTCTGACACTTGGAAATGACTGGGCATGACTTATCATGGTGATTGGGCGTGAGGTGGACAATGATGGGGTTCTAAAATTATTATTTTATTCATCAACATTCTAAGGGACGAACTCTATGGTCTCTATACTCCCGTATTCTTCCACATAAGAGACATGAAATAATTTTCTATATACGTACTCAAAGCTTAAAATCTCCCATGCATGTGGGATGAATCTTATGAAGAAAATTTGAAATTTTCATGGAAAGGAAGAAATTCATCCAAGGGCTAAGATTTTCCCAAGACATTTGATCAAGGGTGGGTGAGTCGTGATTTTTTAGAGGCCATAACTTGAGCTCCGAATTTCGTAATCATGGAAAATTTATCTCGTTGAAAATTTATTTCAATGAATAAGATTATGGTACAGGTTTCAAGAGATGAAAGTTTCTATATTTTCCCCAGAAATTAAAATATCAGTCAACTTCATTTTTAATGGGCATACATGACAACTCAACTTCAAGAACTCATATCTTGAGATCTGGGTGACGGATTTTGGAAAAATTATATTGTTGGAAAGATAATACAATGAAGATCACATCTGAAGTGATTTACATGCATAAAAGGTTGACTATGACTTCCAAAAAATTAAAACACACTCTCCCTCTTTAAAAGGGAAATTAATTGAATTTTGAAAAATAAAATTTTATTAAAAAACTTTTATTAAAAAAGGAAAGGAACCCATTTTGAATATGCATATATTAATGATAAAATTTTATTAATGAGGTTTTAATTAAATATAATACTTCAACAAAATAATTGTATGGGAAATTCAAGAGAGGAAAAACCCTAACTACCTAAGCAGTTAGAAGATCTGATTTTAAAAAGAGAAGAAGGGCTTCATCAAGGGTTCCACAATCAGAATTATCAAAGGGGTAGGGAAGAACATCAAAGGAAGAATAAGGTACAACCATGAACATACAACCAAGCTTCTAACCAAATAAAATAGATCTCCACCTCCTCCACTCTTTCTCTTCTTCTACACCATTTCTCATAGCTTTATGATTGAATCTCTGAGTTGGGCACAAGGCTGAGTTATTGAGTGTTCTTCTTGTATTCTTCCAAAAACAATTTCTTGTATGATCATGGAGTATTTACATCCATATAAATGACTGTCAAATATTTTTTGATGAAGAACATTTTTCATGAATAAACTCCACAAAGAATTGCTTCAACGTTGATTTCGATTGTATCTTGTAACTTTGAGTCTTAAGTATGAGGTATTTGAGATTGGCCTACAAAATTCTCCTTTGGTCTTGATACTAGTACTCTTTTAAAATTCTTTGAGATGATCAAATTATTCTCTCCTATTTATTTTGAAGAAGACATGGATGCATTTACATATGATTAAGAATATTGTGTATGTGATGTTGATCACAAATAAATTATGATGTATAAGCCCTCCTTCAATATCTTCTTATTGTAAATATACTTCTTGTTGCACATAAATATTATATCATGTTATTGAAGACCATTTCATTAAATAAATTCCAGCAATAAAGATCTAGTTTTTAATGCTTAGCATATCCTAATCCAAGATATCATAGATATATCTTTCAGCCAAAGAGAAGTACCACCTCTCTAAAAAGGCATCTGGATTCATATCCTCGTGAGTTTTTCGTTCCGGTCTTGATGGATTCAAGCATCAACACCCCCCTATTCATGGTGTTAATAAATATTCTGGTGACATAGAAACCATCTTGATTAACGAAGGTCACAAGCAAAGAGGGAAACCCTCAAATGAAATAAATGCTCAGTCACTTGTTGTTTCTCACAGAAGAATTTTTCCTAAGGTGAATCCTCAATCTACAACGACCCAACTAAGAAAAACCCAAGGTAACAATTCTGGTGACGATGAAGAAAGGAATCCTCCTCAAGGAAGTCTAGAAAAGCCTCATAATTTACAAGTCAAAAGGAAAATGGTCAATTGCCAACAAGAGGAAGAAAAACTAAACGTACCTGAAGATTACATTTTGCTTGATAATATGGACTTGGATGTGGATATTGAAAATATGCGGTTTCCAGATGATGAAGAACACACCCAAGAAATGTACATCATGTTGCATTAGCTATTCATGATGAAGTCTTCTCTAATGAAGAAACCTTTTCTGTGTAGAATATTTTCTTTGATGAGACTTCAAAGAAATTGACCTTTGAAAGAATCTTGAAGAATAAGAAAGGAAATGTGTGGTCCATCATTGATACTAAAAACATGTTGTCATCAAAAATATCTTCAATTCATAGAATTACAGGGGATGCATTGGATGTTTGAATAGTTAATATGGAAGAATAAAACCTCAGACTTAAAGAGAGAGTCAAGGAATTGGAAGCAACTCTCATGCCCCCACTTATATTGGCTACCCAAGTCGCCATGATATAACCTGATAGAACTCTTCAAAGAACTCCATAATCAAACTTGAGAGTAAAAGGAATTTCAAGCTTAATCATTTCTACCTGACATTTTGTTGAAAAGAACATAAAGAAAAGAATGTCACTTATTTTAGAATTATGGGACTTGGAAAAAAAAAATTCTTCTCTCAGTGTAAGAATTCAAAATACTAAAGAATATTTGAATGCAGATTTGAAGAATGATTGATCCAAAAAGGATCCAGAGAAGACTAAGAACAACTCAGAATTCACAGAAGCAACTGAGGAATCTCAGAATGGCCTCAACAGTCAGAGAAAGGGAAAAAATTCAAAGTCCTCAAAACTTAGTGAAATTAACATCATCGCGAAGAGAGCGTCGCAAGATTTCCAATGACATAAACGACTTGTCAAATGAAGTTACGGATCAAAATATATTCGCAGTCAAATTTTTGGTCAACCTCACCCAGTTAACAGGGATGAGTCAGCATCCATAATGTTGACATCAACATTAGTACAAATGACATCATCATCCACACAATATAAGTGTAACACGCATAGGGAGAGACGTATCATGTTGATGTCAGCATGGTGACGTAGCAACACGAGAGGCTGCCATGTGTCACTCATTTTGGAAGTTTTTCGGTCAACATGTGGACCAATGAGGAAGTTCCACGTGGAAGTCTATACAACCATGTGGTAGACTGTACGGGACGTGGGAGGATGACATGACAGGGTGACTGTGAAAGTGGATGGCGTGGGCCAATGTTTGGATTCCACGTGGTAGTGGAAACATGCCCAATGAGGGCCCAAAACCAAATTTTCAAAAATTAAAAAAAAAGGCCCACCAAATATGGTGGGAGTCCCGCGAAATCTAGTGGCCAAACTTCTGATTCCGACAAATATAAACAAATAACTCCAAAATTGGCGACGGTTCCAAACCACATATATATTGTTATAACTATAAGCCCAAAAGGGGAGGCCTGCGGGCTCGACCCTAGGACCTCCCCCTATCCAAACGCCTTACAAAGTATCCTTTAACCGTTGGGCCAACAGAATCCATTGGTTAGTCCACCCAACATTTAATTTAAATTCTTATTTTTCCCATGGACGAGAGGAGGGCGCTCGATGGTACGGCTGAACATAATTTTCAAGACAAAGTACAGTGAATTAATTGCAAGCACGGAAACTGAGACGAGATTTCTCAAGGTCCTGGGAGTGCCAGAGTCAGATTGAGGCGTGGAGATAGTCATTTTTGGGTAGTTCGATGCCACAAATTCAATGGTGTTGTTTGTTTTCTTATTTGAGCAAAGATTCTGCATCTTAATTCCAAAATGAGGTATACTTATGTATTTTTCCATATTCATTTGCTGAGTTAATAAAGAGGCCTACCCATTTGAGAGTCGGACCCAGAGATGTAGTCCACTAGGGACGAAATCCATTATCAATTTTTTTTTGTTCATATTTGATGCTTATCTCTCTTCATTATTGAGCTTTTCCTTCTTTATGGTGCACTTTAATTTATCCTCATTTAATACAATTATTTATAAGTCACTTCGATGAAAATATCTCGGATCATGTTGGTATCAGAGCAGTCATCTTTGACTTGAATTGTTGAGTGTGAATGCTTACTAGGGCCAAGCATAAGCAGGGTGAAGGAAATATTAAGACTTTCAATCTTGAAGTTGGTCGTGCATCCCAAAGGATGAAAACGGAAGAAGAGGACAAGCGTGATGAACGGGAGAAAAACTTCCATATGGTTGTTTATCGCATGTCAGAAATGGTCGAGTAAATGTATGGAGATTATGATAAGAGGATGAAGAAGAAAGGGAAGAAAAAGGAAGCACAAGCTGATGATGATGCTTCAATGAATCAAGGGGATGGAGGAGACCCTCCTAAGCCTCCATCTACACCATCAAGTTCTATCTCTTCTTCCTCTGAGCATTCTCATCATTCTCATCATTCTAGCCATAAAGCTTCTTTTAAGAAACCATTATTAAAGCTTGATCTAAAATTTTCTTTACCTATGTTTAATGGAGATGTTAATCTTGAAAAGATACATAATTGAATCCGATAGGTTGAAGTATATTATCGTGTTCAACAGATTGATGAAGAGGAAGTTAAAATGCAATTGGCTTCTCTTCAATTGGAAGGCATCTTTCTCATATGGTGGTAGAGAAAAATTCAAGACATAAGTAAGTGTGGTAATATTCTTTCCTCATGTTCGGAATTTAAATCAGCGATAAGGAAGCAATTTTATCCATTGGGCTATTTACATAAAGCAATGATGGAATGAAAAACTTTAAGACAAAGTAAAGGTCAAACTATACAAAGTTTCATGGAAGAATTTAGGAAGAAAGTTGTTGGCACAGGGGTAGACCCAGGGTTCAGCTCCAAGAGTGCACCAACAAGCCCTAGCTATTAGCCCTCTCGACAGCACCTATGAAGCAGATGCAGTCTCACCCAAAGCAGTTATGAGAGGGTTGCAGGACAGAGATTTCTACAACCAAG
The DNA here is from genome assembly GCA_900067695.1 of Picea abies. Lineage (NCBI taxonomy): Eukaryota > Viridiplantae > Streptophyta > Pinopsida > Pinales > Pinaceae > Picea > Picea abies. The sequence continues at coordinate 2,060 of CBVK0100189210.1, read as the reverse complement.
GGAATATTAAGTGGTTCTTATTGCAACAACAACATAGCATGCATCTATCATAAACTAACTAGATCCTTCCTTCATAGCTATAGATCTATTCTAACACAAAAATGCAAACGATAATACAAAAACAACAGAGATCAGAGCACCAATAACACATCCACAACATAGGGTATACGTGGTTCACCCTCTCTCCAGGGCTACGTCCACAAAACTGTGCTTATGATTTATTAAGGAAAAGCATACAGTTCTTGTCTGCACTCTCAACTACCATATCTTCTTTCTTCTCTCTCTTTCTCTCCCCTTCCTGAGCACCCAGCTATAGGACTTGATCTTTGCACTCAACTGAAGATATTACAATACCAGAAGGCTCTCTCTCTCAGCACTTCTCTCCCCCAGTATGATAATCTCTCCCACAATAATAGAGCTAGATCAACAACAATATCATACCAATACTCAATGACCCCCCCGACCCAGGTCCTCTTGACCTTTATTTATACATTACAATACCTCATTGATAGCCTTAGGCCAGAACTCAATGCCAAAACCCTAAATACAAAAACCCTAGGTGTCTAAAACCCAAGGTCAACTTGACCCTCTTTTTCTAGGCTTCGCCATCCTGTCTTTCCTTCCTTCTCGCGCGGTGTTCCAAAGAATCCATCGATGGATTCTCCTTCTTTTTGAGTCATCCTTGATCCCTCTCCCTTGTTGATCTATCGTCTTCAATATCCTCATCTAGTATCTTGCTTTTCCACACTTTGCTCCATCTTTTTTGTTCTTTTTCTCGCTTCGACCCAATGACAGTCACTGTGTCTCCCGCAAAGATCGTTTTTTCCCTTTTCTTCCTCATTCTTCACTTCCTTCCATAACCCAGGGAAAAAAATCCCCCAACACTCACCTATGACTTGTCCTGAGGCACTTGAGATCTGATCCTCTTGTTTTTCTTCGACTTTCAACTGCACAGTGCAACACTTGCTTTCTTCTTTATGCCTCCTTTTCATCCTTGTGCAGACTGTCTTTTTTGTGTCTAGTACCCAGTTTCAACTACACCTGGTACCTAGACCCTTGTCTTCTTGATTCTACTGAGAGCTTTGAGGTAGTTGGTTGTCATAGTACTACTTCAGTGGACTCCCATTCACCAATCCTTCCTTCCAATCTCCTTTCAATGTCTTCAGCTACGCAACTCCTCCTTCTGTAACATAGGCAATCTCATATGGTCCAAGCCAATGCATTCTGAATTTTCCAGGGTGTTTGATAAATTTACTTTCATATAGCAGGACTAAATCACCTTGCCTGAATATCTTCTTCTTGATGTGTCTATCATGATAGGCCTTTTCTTGTTCCTTCTAAATTTGATGATGGAAGCCTGCAATGAATCTGTCTTATTCTAGTTCGACCAAATGTGCTAGCCTCTCATGAATGGCGCTAGTATCATCCATGTCTATAAATGCAACAATTCTTAAGCTTGGTACCAAGTACTCCATTGGGACAACAACTTCAAGACAGTCATAAACCAACTTGAAAGGGGTCTACATTGTTAATTTCTTACAAGTGGTTTTATAAGCCCAGAGTACTGTTGGTACTCTCAAATCCCATTCATCCCTGTTCACACTGCAAATCTTTGTCAATGATATCTCCAAGATCTTGTCGAATGCTTCAACCGTTCTATTTTCTTGTGGATGATAAGGTGTACTCTTCTGATGGTGGACTACAAATTCTTCAGTCAGGGCTACAACTGTCTTATTGATGAAGTGTGTACCTTGATCACTCATAAGGACCTTACAGCATCCAAACCTGGTTATTATGTCATCAAATATAAACCATGCAGTTGTAGCTACACTACAGTCCTTGACTTCTCTTTCTTTGGCCCATCTAGTCAGGTAGTTTGTCGCAGTGATAATATATCTTGCTTTTGGTGGGTTTATGGGTCCCACGAAGTCAATGCCCCATTTTTGAAGTGATTGTAGGGTCATCTATGGTGATAATGGCATCTCATGATCCAGGTGGATATTGATGGCCACCCACCATTTCCAAATGGCTCAAAACAGATTTCTGGCCATTTTGGCAAT
>CBVK0100189209.1:0-14026 GCA_900067695.1 Picea abies | reverse complement strand
CTCTTCCGATCTCACTCCATGTCATAATCAACATCACTACCACTGTCCTGTCCTCCATCCTCATCCTCCTCTATTCCCAATCCAAGATTTGTTGCTCCATCTACTGGTGTGGAGGATGACTCATCAAGAGGCTCCTCATTGTCCTCATCAAAAGTGGTCGGCTCTAACACTGGTTCAAAAGTCAAATGAACAACTAAAATCAGAAAACAAAACCCTTTTTATCTCCCGTGGGATGCTTTACACAGGGCACATGTCTAAAAATTGTGACACATCCTTAGGAAGGTGTACGACATGGTTTGGTGACGTGTCCTGCACTCATGACACAACTTGATCACATGTCCGACATGTACCGTAGCATGTCTTCACATGGACACCACGTATACGGACACTTGGCCCCTTTTGGACGTGTCAAGTGACTTAGTTCTAGAGTTGCACTGAGTCTCCACTGACTACTATAGTGCACGTTTGGATGTAAACAAAATTGGAGCACTTGCCAAAGACAAGGCTAAGTCCTTGAAATCAGTAGATCTGCTACAACAACTTTGAAGAGTTATATCTGTTGAAGATATTTGGCTCATCTGGTGATTGCAATGAGGATTGAGTTGTTCTTCTTTTCTATTGTCGAAGTTTCTCACTGGTGACATCAAAGACAAGAAGTACCTTTCAACACTTTTTTGGTGACTCCATAATAAAGGTATGATTTAATTTATGTATTGTTACTATTGGTAGTTGAAATGTTGAAAAATGAGTTTTGAAAAGTTATTGGATAGGAGTTACACCCCTTTAAATTTCATTACTATTCACGGATATCCAAATCTGCTTCTTGCTACCTCAAAATGGCTAAATTTTCTCCCAAGACTTGATGGAAATGGTGATTCTACAAAACAACACCTTGAGGATTTTTATACCTTTGCAAAAAATTTTGAACTTCAACATGAGGATATGATGATGAAGATTTTTTTCAAACACCTCGTGTGGGGATGTCAGAGAATCCCAATACCATTGTGTCTTGAGGAAGGAGGCATTGATTCAATGCCGACATTTAAAACAATACCTAAAAAGTCTGGTCCTTTGGACTGAACTTTCCACCTCTTTCTCAGGTTTCAAAAGGACTTTTCGCATCATGAGTGATCTTTTGCCTTCAGTGTCTTCTGCCTCAACATCTCACCTCTGCGCTTCAACAATGTGAGCTTCTCCAATGTCCTTCTTTTTCTCTAGACACTCATAAGACTTGTGCCCATTCTTTCCACATGTGAAGCATGTGATTACTCCACCTCTTCCTCTTCCTCTACCTCTGGTACAAGGAAAAGTGTTGTTGTCAACATAATCTCCTCTCTGCTCATTAAGCTACCCTCTCTGTTCAAAATATGGCTTCCCCCTCTGTGAGGTTTCACCTCTCTCAATACGAGGCTGAGATTTCTTCCAGTCTTCCCTGGGCTTCAAGAATTTATCTTGGGCAACTGACTTGCCTCTTGGCTGACTTCGGCCTCTGCCCCTCCGACTCCGTTTTCGGCTCAGATTCTCTTCAACTTTCAGAGCCATCTGGTAATAATCTTCCACTGTCTATATGGTTAACGTGCTCATCTCATCCTGAATGTCATATCTTAGACCATTCATATATCTGGCAACTTTTTCATCATCGCTCTCCCGATGACCTGCTCTGATGTTCAGTCTGAAGAATTCCTCATTGTTTTCTTTCACTGTTATCAGCTTCTGTCTCAGGTTCTGCATCCTCCTGAACAGAGTAATTTGATAGTCCCTCAGAATGAATTTTTCCTTCATCTTCGCGATCATCCTATCCCAGCTCTTGATCTTTTGCTTGCCCTTGCAACGTCTGTCAGCTTGTAGTTCTTCCCACCACAATGATGCATGTCCTTTTAGTCTCGTGACAACATACTTGACCTTCTTGTCTTCTTCGATATCTTCATAGTCGAAGAATGTGTCTAGAGCTCTAATCCAGTCTAGAAGCTCCTCTGCATCCAAGTTTCCCTCGTAAACTGGAATGTCCATCTTTGCTCTTACACCCATCCTTGCAATAGCAATGATCAAATGATCATTTGATGCATCTTCAGCTACAACTTCCTCTTCTCGTTCAGCCTTAAATTCTCTTTCGAAATCACTCAGATTCCCCGCACTGCCTGTGCATCTTTGTTTTGTCTCCATGTATTCAAGTCTGTCTCGGACATCACGCATTTTTTTCTCTATGGCTGGATCTTCCATCTACCTGCCTCTTCATTACGACATTTCCCTATCCTATGGATCGGGTGATTGTCTATCTCTCCTTAGCGGAATAGTGAATTCTCCTCTCTACTATAGAAAGCAAAGAACCTTTATGTGCTCTGATACCAAACTGACATAGGCGTGCTCCCCAGGGCACGTCTGCTCACAGGATCTTCTCTTTCCTCAGCCCGAAGAACACTAACCATCCTTCTATTTCCCTATCGGGAAATCTACACCCACATAATTCTCGTACGATCCCCTCTCTAGACTCGGAGGATCAGACTTTGTGATTTCGTGAGGTCAGTGATCGAACTTTGTACTCTCGGATCACCGAAACCCAACACCTCATTCAACACTGACCTTTCCCTTACCTGATGGGACTTCTTCTATTGCAATTTTGCTACTCGCGATGTTGAACACTTCATTTTACCGACTCCCAACTCCCGATATGTCAATTACCCGACATGCGTGTGAGTTGACCTTTCAATGTCCCATCACCTTTATCGGGAATTCATGGTTCGTAATTTTGTGAATCCCGATTCAATGTTTTTGCCCCTTCTTGCTGCGAAACTCCGTTAGCTCGTGACACCTGTCCTCCACTCGCCGACTCCGCTGTGGCCCATCGGTTGTCCTTCGACTGTCGGGATATTGTGTATCGTGATATCATGATTTCTGTTGCAATAATTTGGAGTTTCAATCTACAAAACCCCGATACATGATATGCGTGTAGATCCAACAGTCCTCATGGCCCTGATCAACGACTCTACCCCTCCTGAGCTTCGAACCTCTAGAGAAAATGACGTTGTATCTCCCCTGCACCTTTGTGAGATCTAACAAGCCACGGGATGTCACAAATTCTCTTCAGAGAATACTGACTGTCCATCCCTTCCTGATGGTTCCTATGAAATACCTAAGTATTCCTCCTCCAACACTTGTCCTCCTGCGCATAAAATTACGATGCTTCTCGCCAACCTTCAAGGCACAACTTGTATATGTTGTTCTTCAACAAACTCAAAGGCCTATCCTTCCTGAGCTTCTCCATGACTTTCAAGTCTCTCAGAAGGAAAATCTTGTGCGCACTCCTTCCGGAAAACTTTCAACCACGTCTAAGTGTTGAATCTCCTCGACTATGCCCACACCTGCAGTAGCAGTCCTTCAACTCTCTACTCATATTCGCAACTCTGAGACTTCTCTTGGCCTGCAAACTCCTTGCATGACTCCTGTACCCAACTACACTTCTAGGATGAATGAGAACAAAAGCTATCTTATCTAAACCCTCTGTCAACGCACTCCTTGCGGACAATTCAACTGCACTCCTTGCAGGAATTCTCTGGCTCAAATAGTGAAACAATTGAAACTCATTCCTTCTTCCTCTCAGACTTCAATTCAATCATGAAATCATATACACAGCATATAAAAGAAAATGTATAACAGGAAGCAAACATTCATGAGCATATCAACATCAATACACAATGAACAGACACCAAACCATGAATTTGAATCAAAGCTTCTTCTATTAATTCAAAAATTTGTACATGGGTGTTCTCAAATAGTTCTCTGCATGCTCTTGCTCTTCCTGGATTTCAATCTCTAATAATGTTACAAATGCACAATGAGGGTGTCTATATCCTGTTTCCCTCTTGCGCTCTAGAAACTGTCTAATCTAGAATTAATTTCTATCTAACTGCATTAACTATCTTAAATGCCTCCTACCTACTAAGGACAAGAGCTAAAGGCTCAAGGTCCATTTACAATATACAAGTGTGCCTCTTCTTAAATGAATTCATTTAAGATCACGCAACAACTTTCAAGGTAATTCTCAAAATTTGTGCCGGCACTCGTCCAGCTGTCCACCGCTTCCGCCCTGGCTCCCTTGATGTGTTGGCGATGCTCTTGCATCATTAAGCATCCAACCCGCCCAACCTATTTTGGATTTTGGCCTATCTAGTCTAGTAGAGATAGACCTCTCTCACATATCTACCTACGCTCAAGGGATGGTGGGGTATTTGGATATGTGTATTACAAAAACTACCAGATGGGTATAGTTTCAATGTAGTTGTTTTTTAGCTGGTGACATCAGAAAAGGCAAGAATCTACGTGTAATTTTTCAATCTCTATTTTGAAATGTATATGAATTTTTTTTCCTTACTTTAGAATATCGTTACTTAGTTTAATGTGGTTCAATATCATGCAGTGGAGATTTTTCATTATTTATTAGTCCCTACCTGAGTAAGGACTATAGATTTCTCTCAAGGGTCAAACTAGGATGAACGATTATTAATTCACCTACAGTTACAATCATTTACTAAGTTTTCAATAAATTTTATATTAATTTGATTTATTTTTAAAAATAAAATATTTTATTTATTTATTAATTTTCAATAATTGAATTTTTCATTGGTTGAATTTTACATGACATGACATAAATCCCCTCGTGTATCGTATTTTTTTTCTTCCATTGTCAGAGCTAATAAGTGATTTAAAAAATAAAAAAACTCGTACTAGACATTTTGAAGGTTCAACAATGTGGTTCTGACAACTCGTATAGATTTATGACAAGACTTAAATATTCATTAATTGTCTGTTACACGAAATTAAGTGCTCACTTCCACACAACCTCACCTTCAAATATATTAAGTATATTGTAGTTCCACCTGACACGCTATCTAGGTTCTCACTAACACACGACCTTTCCAACTCCTTATAGCCATGTCGAAGACTCACGTGTCCCTAGGCACCACTGTCCATGATTGTCAAGTTATTTTTTTTACGCCTAACCTCCAGGATTTGAAGTTAACGTGGCTCTCTTTCTTCATCTCCCATGTCTCCTAATGAAAAATGGATACAATTCTTCAAGGAAGTTGTGGAAGGAAGCAAGAATGATTCAGGGTGGGCCATAGAAAGATCTTGTGTAACTTGAAAATTTATTGTGCGACATGGTCATTAACAAACACCTTAAAAAATTATGTGTTATCGAATTTTCCCCACATACAAACTGTTGCTTTGTGGAGTATTCCTTCAAGCTCAACCCTTTTCAGGATGAATCCATTAGATGTCTGGAGCATCATGAATATATTTTGTAACCTACTTTTTCACTTTCTCTTATTTCTGTGTTGACGAAGCTTTGAAATTAATTTATGTACATTTGGACTCTTCCAATGTTTTGATATCGCTCATATTTGGATTTTAATTTTTATTTTACATTTCCCACCATCTTGGTTATAAAACTTCTTTTACCACATAAATTAATTGCTAAAGTAAAATTCAAAGTAGGTCATTGCATATTGGATGGTTAACCCTGATATCAAAGATATCAAAGAGAACATTCCAATCCGGAGGAATAAGCCAAAAAAATTAATTTCTACTTCTGCTATTGAACCCTGATTGATATGTTTTTTATTTGAGTCTTGTTGATTCAGAAATGAAAAAACATTTTCTTAACCCTTAAAATAATTCAAGCGTATTTAAATTATGAGCAGAATAGACAATCATAGGAACCAAGTGGAAATAAATAGGTCTAGTCCTTACTGCTTTAATGATTTTATCAAATGCATCAACCCCATGTTGTGCAATGTAGAGTTCGACGCCAACTCTTGCATACGGGCTAATATTTGAAGGACCTTCTTTTTCCCTCTTGGTAGATTTGAATTGCGTCAATATTTTCCGACAAACTTTCGAACGTAATTCTCATATGTGTATGTTGCTCCATTGAACATTGGTAATACCAACCATAATGACACAATCAATTTTATATAAGGCCATATGGGTAAACTGTCACACATAAATGGTATCTGAGTTTCTTCTTGAACTGTGATCATCCAACTGTAATTTCAATGGAGAGAAAACTTGTTTAAGATATCTCAAACTGGTTTTTAAACAATGAGATAAGTGTATATTACCAGGCGAGAACCATATAGAAAGAGAGCTCGAAAAGGGTAATCAATGAGTATAGCTCACAGTAAGTAAGCCATTGTTAGCCATCCAACTCAGAAGGAAATTCAATTTCTCTAACTGAGAAATATATGTACAGTGCAACATATTACATATCCACCCTTCACATAAGGTTAAAAACATAAGTCCTCAAGGTGTACGATAGTTGGTGATGGAGTTTGATGTTAAGGCACTCTGTGATGTTAAAGTCAACGGTTCGAAACCTGCGGGGACAAAAAAATCTAGCCATGTTAAGGGTTGGTGTGGATCAAGATAGGTGTGATCCCTAGGTGATTTTGACGTCTTAGATACCCCTGAGTCATGTTTTCTTAGCCACAGGTTAGTCCCACATGTCATGGACAAACTAACAAAAAAAAAAGGATAAAAAAAGAAAAAGTAAGTATTATCTTTAGGACCTCATTATTACTGAGCTTATTATTATTATTATTAATTATTCTCCACTTTAACCAGTTAAATCTACATCTATCAATTTCCCTCATTAAACTAGAAAAGGAGAAAAATATATTTCATATTTCACCAACAAAAGAAGACTTTTGTAGAACCATTTTTAACTTGTTAAATTGCATTCTAAGTATACACATCCCTTGTTTACAGTGAACCATTATTGTAAGATATGGAAGTCCATAATATACATAAGAACCTAGATTATGGAAAAATGACATGTTTTTATAGGGTTTGAAGTACTTACAGAGGATAAAGTATCATCACCATTGGTCTGGATCATTAAAAATAAAAAAAGACAACCGTAAGAAAGTTAATTACGTAATGAAATCCAAAACTGTCAGTTGTATTGCAATACTTGTTCCTAGAAAAATGAGTACAACTTGAAATAGAGTAGAACAATACTTTCACAATCCAATTCATACAAGGTTAATTTCAAATCAAGGGCTTTCTTTGATGAGAAAAATTTGTCACCAAAGGCCAATTCTTTGGGTGAAATGCTAATCGAAATATAGCCCACATAAGCCTTTATGCATAACCAAAACAAGAGAATCCAAATTATCAATATGCCTATATGTTTTTTGAAGAACAGATTATATCAACCATTTTCCATTTTAAGAGGCCTTGAAACTTGAAATGGAAATTCTATAGAAAGAAACATAAGAGGCCTTGAAACTTCAAATGGTAATTTTACAGAAAGAAACCTCCCAAACATGACTCACATCACTAACCATTCAAAATGACAGTCAATGTAAGATAACATATCCATTGGGGTTCAAATCTTAGATGAAGAACCGAAGAACCGTCGGTTGTAATAAGGGTGGAAGGATAGACACCCCTTGAGTGGGACCTCCTAGTGGGTGTGTTTTTGGAGGTCTCGGTCCTTGCTAAAGCATACATTTTCTGCTAGGCTCTGGCTTGCGGGTTTTTGGCCCTAACCTAGCATTTATAGTGACAACCACCCTGATGAATTTATCTTGATGGATTTATCTTGCACCATCCCCTCACATCTTCATGGAATTAGCCTACACCATCCCCTCACATCTTGATGGACTTAGCCTACACCATCAAGTTACTTTTGTTGGATGTGACCTTCAAATTTGGTCGAGCCTCTGTAATATCTATCCATCCAAAAGTACATAGCTAATGCACCATATGGATCAACATAGGATGCATATGAAGTGGGGAAACACTTATGGGTGACTGTTACCAATTTAGAGTCTAGACTTGAGTGAATTGTAGACTCGTTGACTTCATTTCATCCATATATAACATCATGCAAACTGATAACTTTCTGGTTCTCAAAGGATATATTAAATCCTTCATGATTCAAGACAAAATCAGAGCTAAATTTGTGGTAAAAAGAATGAACCAAAACTGAAAACAAAAAACATGCATGGAAATTCCAGAAAAGCATGGGAATCACATTGGGTTCCATTTGCTTACCCATATGTTCTTAGGTTTTATCCTTCCATTACATAGTCATATAGTCTTCTTCAGACTCTTTCTTCGCCAACAAATTCTACGTCATGATTAATATTCTCCCCTTCAGTAATGTGGGCCCGTGCCAACCTCCTACTATTGTTGGAATTTCTTACTCACTGACCCGAGATAGGCCATTGAAATTTGATTATTTCCTTCGTATTTATCAGGTTAAGACATTCTAGGTCAACAACATACTACTTATTACCTTTCTTACTTACAACCATTCTTACTTACTATGGATTCATAAATCTTGTTGTTTTCCATGGCCCTTAACTGCTTTTTAATATCATATAAATAAAGAATTTTGTGCATCAATAAGATGTAGATGGAATCATGTCACTAGTGTGATTTTCAAAGAATGTGCCATTTTCAATTAATAGTCTCAAGGAAGGGAATTTGAATCGATATTCACGTTTGTTTGCACTCTTTTCGTCGATGTGTGAGCAAAAAGTGAGTGCTTACATGCCTAGTTGGGCTCTGCTAGTCATGACAGCTGTATGGTAAAATGTTAGAAAGAAATAACTAAGCTATTAACAAGAATTAAACAAAAACTAAAAGCAAACATGAGCATAATAAAAAAAATGAAAAACAAATGAAACAATTAGGTCTTTGACCAGCCTCCCCACGCAGATTGAGCTCGGATTTGATGTCAAATCAACTTGGGAGCTGATCCATTAGTGGTTGGGAGGCTGACCAGCTTCATAAATGCGTCGTTTGGCAGGCGCGCGGGTTTTTCACCCCACAGCCGCGCATATGCACCCGATGTACGAAGATGTTGTGCGCATGCGCGCATTTTCCATGGGCGCGATGCGCTTTTTAATTTTTTAGCCAATTTTGTATAGTTTTGGCCCTTTTGTTGTGCTGTGGATTTAATCCTTGTGCCATGAATGACTGTTTTTCTGTGTTGACGATGCAGAGTTCTTGTCGCCCTGTGCGGACGAAATTTCAGTGATAACAACGTTGAACAACTTCAAGTGGACTAATGGGTGGGCTAGAGGCTTATTGTGAGAATGATTTAGTTGTTGATGAATGCAAGAAACTTTGGATCTAAATTTGATTTGTTTGATATCTTAGATATGTTCCCCATGGTCATATGATCATATATATATTCATTTACTTCATATTTTAAAGTTCCCAGATGATTTCCTTGCAAAAGTAGAACATGTACAAACATGTCCCTTGATCAGATTTGCGCAGTGGCTGCAAAAATGACATATTTCAGTGAAAAACACGTCGCCTTTAGGTTATTTGTTTGAAACAGTAACATCAAATATTTACTTTTGGATTTAATATGACTTTCATGTGCAAAGAAGCGTAGTCATGGAAAAATATTACACAAATAAACTATTAATGGGATTTAGGGAACAAGACAATGGGAAGTTCTTTCGATTATGCCCTTTTACCATAAAAGTACAATACTTTTGCAATTGTACATATTGTTATTGTGTTTTTAGTTGAAACTCTATAGTAAATTATGAGTTGCACGTTTTGGATGAAAATGACTCTCCTCACCAATGTTAAGGAGAGGAGGGAAGGGAGGACAACCTTTCTTACTTACAGGCTTCACATTGGTCATTGATTGATTTTTTCTTGGCATATTTTTTCTATTAATTTTGTTTGAAATGGATGAGAAAACCATGAAACTATATATTTTAAGGGTTAATTTCTCATATGCAATGAGTAAGCGAGTCGCTTATCAGTAGAAAGGAATTATATATATCTCAAATAACATATATTTAAAAAAAGAATTGTAGGAAAATATTTAAGAACTGTAAAAAATATTGTAAGGATATATATAGAGAGGAAGAGGACATATTTAGCATTTACCTTGTCCTCTCTTCTTTATCCATGATCTGGTTTGTCTTTGTAGAGTCTGAGTCTAGTGGTCCTATGTATTGGTTGTATTCGATAGAAGAGGAGAATGGACTTGAAGAAATTGGATTTGTATCGACCTTTGGAGCAAAACGACTTGCAGTCTTTCAATAATTGTAGGGCTTCGATTGTATGTACATATTAATATTATAATTGCATATTTTTCTCTATGTGACTCTCAAAAAATTTGGTGACACGGTTATATTAGGATTATTTGATTAGAGTATTTAATCACAATCCACTGATGAATCTTTCTATTAATAAAACTAATTTTTAAACCCCTGGAGTTCTTGGTGTCACAGTTATATTAGGATTATCTTATTAGAGTATTTAATTTCAATCCAAAGGTGAATCGTGTTCCTAATATCACTAATTTTTAAACCCTTGGAATTCCTTCCTTCAATACTTTTGATCTAGCTATTGTTGTCTTTGGAAACAAATTTAACAAGTCCTCCTTTGATGGGAAGACTTGTTATTTTGTGAATAACCTCAGCATCCATGAGGATCGGTTCATTAAACCATAGGGTTTTATCATGAACCTTAATGAGCATAAATGCAGAAGTAAGTTTCATTTATGCATTTTCATCTCTTAAACCATAGGGTTTTATCATGAACCTTAATGAGAATAAATGAAGAAGTAAGTTCCCTTTCTGCATTCTCATCTCCTCGACTGCAATCTCTCTTTACTGAGATGAAACGAGATCACTCCTTCCCGGCTCGTGGAAGTACCTGGGAAAAGGTGGAGACGATGGCCAATGGTTCTAATTCCAAAACAAACATTCCATCTGCACTAGTATTTTCCTAAAAATTGCTACTAGTATTTGCCTAAATGTTGCTACCTATTTTGCATGCATAGATGTGACGACCCCTTCGTTACGACTACAAGCGAAGAAAAAATGCAATTTTTTTTTGTTTTTAGTAAAAGAAGGCAATGAAAACAATAGTTTGACCACACCACAAACAACGAAGATAAGCGCAAAACCCAGGAAACAAACAACTATAGCAACACACACAGGCACAAGGGTGACTGGGAAAAAAATGCAAAGAATAAAAAGGAGGAATGACTACCCACCTGACACAAACATGACCATGCCAATAATCTAAGGGATAACATCCCCATCTCGAAACAATGACCTAGACGAACAAGACAAGAACCTCAAGGCGTGTGAACCCAATGCCTGAAGGCATTCAACCCATGCACTAAAAGAAACTTCCAATGCCCGACAACACTCACACATAACGCACTGACTCCAGATAAGATCTCATTTGACGCTATCCCACAGGGTGCACCATGATCCCTGCATTAGGAATCATGTCATTCCCAAGTGATAGATGAGTCAATACCTTGGACCAAACATAAGCTATCCAGACCAAGGTCTCTAGAAAACTCTGACGCATTAGGAGTCGAATAATGACTGGGAGACTATACCTACACCCCACACAAAAGATCGACGAGACATAGAAGGAAGAATACAAGGGGTGACTCCAACCCATACACGACATCATCGCCAACCCAACCAATCAATCATTCTAACCGGTCCATGATTACAATCTATTTTCACAACGGTTCCATTCTAAACAGGGCACGTTAAGTTATAATTAGTCAATAATGCACCCACTAAATAACGTTAATACAATCAATCTTGCAACTCTAAGTAATCAATACTAAAACTATAATTTTAAATTCCATCTAACCTCAATTATAATTCAATTCAACAAGTCAAAAAAATTGCAATCCAATCTTTACTCACCAATCAAATTTTAATCATTAACATAGCCTAAATGGTCAATTCTATATTAATCCAAAATCTCCAACCAACTAGTCATTAACTTAATAATAATAGTAACAATATTAAAGTAGAGTGTTACCATTATAAAAATTAATAAAGAAAATAACAAGGCATTTAATATGACAACTAACCTAAAAATTAATATATAGCATTAATAACACTAACTACATCAAGAAAAAAAGAAACAATGAAACATTTATTAAATCAATAACTTACCGCATGTGTCTATCTTTACTAACTGTACCAAATGATAGTTGTCTACAAACATTCAAGGAATCGGCTAAGAAGTATTAATGCCATAAATCCATATACATTCAATGAGAGACTACAACCATGCACCAAATTAGGTTTACTGCCATAAGCCTTTAATAAGATTCACTGCCAGGTAAAGGTAAAAAATCAGGGCATAATGCGAAGCATTTAGTTGGTTGTCTAGAACTGAGGTCATTTACAGGTTAAAGGAGCAGTCAACAATTTAGGCAACTCATGGACATTCGATTGCAAACATAGTCCACAATTAAAGGTGATTTGGGGGTGAATGACTGGAAAACCGCAGTCATCAAATCCAAGGCAAAATCGTGGGTAGTTAAACAACAATCTTGGTCTTATTTTAAAATCAAAATCATGGTTCAATCAATCAACAAATCTTAATCACCAGTTAAGGCAAAAACATGGTCAATAACAGGAAAAACACAGTGACGATTTAACTGCAAAATCATGGGCATTCAATCGGTGATTCAATAAACTTTCAGAGGGCTAAAAACGTGGTCAGTAACGGGAAAAACACAACATTAATTAATTGAAAAATCGTCAGGCATCAAGTATCAATAGCAGTAAATTTTTAATGCAAACTCAGTCACATTTTCTAGGAAAAATCATGGTCAAGGATGCACCAGAAGGACATTCATGCCGCATTCATTATTTAAAAGGTAAAACACTAGGAAAACGCACCAGATTGAAGCCAAATTGCAGTCAATATTTAAAAGGTAAAATGTTGGGAAAATGCACCAGGGTAAAAACAAAACAATGCAGAGAGGGATGAATAAACTAAGGTTTCCCTTTTTCATTGCCAGTATGCCAAATGCCAACACATACAGGAAAACAAAACGTTTTTGTTTTTCTTACTAGGGTACCAAATGTAAAATGCAGACAGAGAATTTAATTCATTTTTTCCATTTACAGGATAACATTACAACGCAGACTGAGAAATAACACAAAACATTTATCCAATTCAAGTGTACCAAATATAAAAATGTAGACTTAGAAATTAATTTTTTTTTCCATTTTCAGGATGCCAACATAAAAACACAGATTTGAAATTAAATCTTTTTACATTCCACGATACCAATATAGCAATGTAGACTGAAATTAAAATGATTTTCCAATCCAGGATGCCAATATAAAAAAGCAGATTGAAATTAAATCTTTTTACATTTTGGGATACCAATATAAAAATCCAGTTTGAAATTAAATCTTTTACAATACTAGGATACCAATCTAATGCACACAACAATAAGTGTAACACCTTGTTTCCCCCAGTTTGTAAAAATAACTAGACTGGCCAAGAACTGTGACAAACTCATGAATGTGAATATGTGATGTGAATGGACCCTATGGAAAAGTTCAATAAATGTGAATAACATTATGAATTTATATTGCAGGACTGTTGAGAGGGGATGTGCAAAAAAAGAGACCATGATGGCGGTGGAAGGCACCTGGAAAGTTGGTGTTAACTTCCACTGAGAATTAATACTATATTTGAACTCCATTGACCTCGATAACCAAAAGCGGCACGCTGGCCCTGAATTAAATGTATCACCGGCTGGAAGGTAGATGGCTCCTCAGAAATTTAATGAGGGATGGGGAGGTGAACCACCTATTCGTATATCCATCATGACTGACCAACACGAGGGAAATCGTGCCACACACAACCTGACAAGAGGATAAGGTGTGGGGTAGAAGCGATTGGGGGGGGACGCGAGGGGAGAACTCTGGCAATACACAGAGTAAGTGATAGAAGAGAGGAAGGAGAGTAACCTTCGCTCCTGGTCACTAGCAGATAGAGATGTAGTGTCACATCATCATGGTCTCAGCTCGGGGGTGGCTAGTGGTAAATCCGTTGGGAGTCTCCAAGCCTACAGTTGGGTGGAAATGAGTACCCCTCTCAGCAGTTGCATAACCTCTGATGTTATTTCTGATAAGTGTTTTTCCTCTGGCATCTTGAAATATATATATATATATATATATATATATATATATATATATGT
>CBVK0100189208.1:0-14026 GCA_900067695.1 Picea abies | reverse complement strand
TCTTCCGATCTCACTTTTCAGTGCATGTCCCCAAAGAGGTACGAGTATAGAAAGTTGGGTCTCAAGATTTTCTCTCTTGAAGACAATTGCTCTCACACATCCAAGAAAACTTGCATGGCAGAAGAAAATAAAAATGACAGAGAAGTTGATTCTACTAATATGTTGCTCGAGCAAGCTCTCACGTGACAGAGGGAAGAAATGATGGAGAATTTTTCCCACATCCTTCAATGCCTATCGATAACAACAAACGCATCTTAGTCAATATTCCACTTTGGAAGTACCTCACCTTTCAAGGTATAAGTTAATTTTTATATTCCTATATTTGAAGGACAGATAGATGCAGATGCCTTTGAAAAATGGTTAAATCTGCTAGAAGGTTATTTCTTTGTTCATAATTTCTCCGACAGGGAAAATATCACCTTCACACTCCTTAAGGCTCTCCCCCATGTCAAACATTAGTGGGAAAATTACTAGGATCAAAGTTCCACAGAGGAGTCTAGAATATATGGAGCCGAGCCCACTTGGGATTTTTTTGTGGATACAGTAAAGGAACAATATTGCCATGTTGGCAACTATGAATACCAGTACATGAGATGGACCACACTGTGGCAAGAAAGGGGCCAAGAAATTCTAGAATTTATCGATACCTTCCATACCTTGCACACCAAGATGGGTATCAAAGACTTTGAATGACATTTGGTTCTGAAATACCATGGGGCTCTACATGGATACATCCAAACTGAAATGGATTTTCTAGACATCTCATCACTCGGTGCTACTTATCGATATGTTGTTAAAATCGAGTAGAAATTTAAGCTCCAGAACAAATGAGAGTTTAAGTCTACAAATATGAAACAACCAAAGTATGATAAATATGGCCCTAACAAAAAGTCTCATGTAAAGTAGTCCAAGCCAAAGGAAAAGAAGGATCGCGGAAAGACAAAGAAGGACACCGAAAAATGGGGGGATTTCCACAAAATCCCCTAGC
This sequence comes from Picea abies, assembly GCA_900067695.1. Taxonomy (NCBI): domain Eukaryota; kingdom Viridiplantae; phylum Streptophyta; class Pinopsida; order Pinales; family Pinaceae; genus Picea; species Picea abies. The sequence continues at coordinate 13,038 of CBVK0100189208.1, read as the reverse complement.
ACAACACTGATGAATGTCGCTCAAAATAGTCATTGGTGTTCGATATCAAAGACATGGAGCCAAACCCTAATTCATAATCTGATTATGAAATATTGATAGAAGACAGATCATCGACGCAGACCCCACTACTATTTTCGTGACCGCAACAATTCAACCAGAATAACCCACAAATCCCAAAGAGGGGGAGTGCCTTTTTCATTCAAAAATGTGGGTGAAAGGGAACTCACTACATTTTATTGTTGATAGTGGAAGCCAGAAGAACCTCATCTCAACATAGGTCATCAAATAGTTTGTATTGTCGACAACACCACACCCGCAACCATACAACATTGGGTGGCTTCGCCAGGGACAAGATCTTCATGTCAACCAATAGTGTTGATTTTCATATGACATCCATCTTTTTAAGGATGAGGTATTATGTGATGTTTCCATGTTGGATATCTATGATGTTCTCTTGGGCCAACCATATATGTGGAAGCTCCATGATATCTATGAGTCTCGACCCCATAGTGTCATTGTTACTCTGCGGGGTCATCTCTAGAGGATACCATAGGTAGTTCCAACTACTTTCAAAAGGTGAATAGAAGGATAATGCAACAGATATAGCCTCAACCCAAGCACCTTCTATCCCACAGAAGCAGGTCGAAAATATTGCAACAAAGTGTAAATATTCCTTTTGCACACAAGCATCTCATGTAACTAGACTGTTTAAAAAGGTCCAACCATTACAGCCACAGGTTCATGACCATGGATGATTTTAGGGGATAAATTTTTCTCATGGGCTAATTTTCCATGGTTTTTCCAAAAACAAAATTCACTATTTTAAAAATGATTCGCCCAAATTCTATAGGATAAAATTATTTTACCCTAAAAATCGCCAAAATTGTATAAAAAATATATAAAATACTTAGAAATTTGAATATTTTTACAAAACTATTGCTAAACATTTATAGTTTACATATGAAGGATTAGTAAGATTCGCCAAGGTTTCTATGTTTTAAAATAAATTTCCATCCTTAAAATCATCCCTGTTCATGACAACCTTCAACGAGCTAAGAAATGCAACTTTTCCAACTAGGCAAGCAACTCATCAAGATGTAGATTCAACAAATGATTTTCCCCATCCCCTGGGAACTCAAAGTAATGGATACCATTTATTCCTAAGGAGGGAGGATTGATCCAGGTGGATATTGGTGGCCACCCACCTTTTCCAACTGACTCAAAACAATTTTCTGGTATTCTTGGTAATTTACTATTTTTAGCAATTTTTAACTGTCGATGCCATTTTGAGGGCCTAAATGAAGGTTTTTTGGGATCGAGCTTCTAAAATATCTCAAAGGCTTTGATTGATCCCCCTAAATGAATTTCTACAATGATACCTTTCCAAAGAGATATCATGCACCCCAAACGGAGATCGTATGCCAAATTTACGCCCCCAAGAAGTTGACACACCAAACTACCCAAAACGGGGTCCACAAAACTGTTGGCTTTTCATCTTCCGGGGTTAGAGTTTTGGATTTTCTTTATGAAAAAAATGAATTTCGAGCCTCATTGTAAAATCATCTTCTTGCGAATGCGAGTAGTGGACACATATCTTCCCAGAGATAAGCTGCCACCATTCTAGCGAGTCTTTCACTCTGTATTTTTACACTCTTTGTACATTTTCACTCATTAATAGAAAATTTTGTATTACTGTATCTATGTGTTTATGGTTGCATCTATGATACATTGATGTTATATTTTTGGATATTCGAGATATCTCTTTACATTGCTTTATTATATCTCCACTATCATTTCGTGCTGAAAATAATATGGATCAATGGTATCAGAGTAGGCTGCTCTAGATCATTTTTCAGTGCATGTCCCCGAAGAGTTTTGATTATAGCAAGTTGGGTCTCGAGCTTGTCTCTCTTGAATATAATCACTATCGCACATCCAAGAAACCCTTCATGGCAGAAGAAAATAAAAATGGCAGAGGAGACAATTCTATTAATATGTTGCTTGAGCAAGCTCTCACGCGACAGAGGGACAGAGGGACGAAATGATGGAGAATTTTGCCCACATCCTTCAACACCTGCCGATAACAACAAGCGCTTCTTCATCAAGAGGCCACTTTGGAAGTACCTCACCTTTCAAGGTACAAGTTAATTTTTATATTCCCATATTTGAAGGACAAATAGATGCAAATTCCTTAGAAAAATGGTTAAATATGCTAGAGGGTTATTTCTTTGTTCATAATTTCTCCGACAGGGAAAAGATCACCTTCACACTCCTTACACTAGCAAATTTGGGCCATTTTATGATGACTATTTCGACGCTCTTGTGACGTTATGTTGTGGATATTGCGATGAATCTTGGGTCTCCCAAACGTCGCTTCGTGTGACATGGCATGTGTGACAAACCTGAATTAGCTTCACAAGAGAGATCACTGTAGGGAGTTGTCAAAATTGCAACAAAATAGAAATATCGTCCCCAGAACGACTAAGTAGGGAAATCGTCGAAAGAGAAACAAAGTAGGGAAATCTTCGCAAGAGCGACTAGAGATGAAAATTGTCACAAATGAGACAATGTAGAGATAACGTCACAAGAGAGACAATAAAGAGAGATCCTTGCACACTCGACAATAGGCAGATTGTCACAAGATTGACAAACGTAACAAATTTTGCGACCAATCAACTTTCAAAGGGGCCATTGCAAGAGTGACGAAAACAGGGTATATTGCGACGAAATTTCTATACAATTTTTCATGATTTGTATAGCAAGTTCGTCACAAGATTTTTATGGGGTCGTCGCAATTGCGACGACAACAATTTATTTTGAAAAAAAGAATGATTTTTGAGAAAAAAATAAAATTTAAATTTTGAGCCAATTATACAAGGTGCTATGATTTTACACTAAAGAGGTCATCCAAGTGAATTTTTTGCATTGATAGAGTGTTGGTAAGCATGTGCAAAATTACAAAATTGTTTCCATGCTAGGAACCAATTGGTCCTAGTAGAAGGAGATCATTCACACATCCTCTTGTGGAATTGCTACATGATAGCATAGCTAGGAACTAGAGATAAATCCATAGCAAGAACTCGATCCAGTAACAAAATCCATCATTCATAGTTAGATCCATGGTGAATAGAAACAAAAAGATGACACATTGTTCTAGATTGGTCCTCTAATATTTTGGAGAACAAAAACATTGTCAATGGGGAGGCATATTTTGAAATGGATCTGAACATGGGAATGATTTTAAGAATAAATACCTACAAGTGTAATTTAAAAATTAATGAAGGTTATATAATAAAGGACAATGTAGGATTTAATAAATTAAACGAGACAAAGAAAAAAAAGTAAAACAAAATAAAATAGAAAAATGAAAATAGGAGCAAAAAAGAGAGAGAGCAATGGGAACTAAAAGGTCAATCTCTTGGCCTTCCCATTACCCCCATGATCTCATATTCATCCTTTTTACATGACCATCAAAGGTTATTTTGGACAAAGAGGAAAGTATGCACAAAGATCCATGAGTTACATTGTAACCAAATATTCTCAAAATGAGAATTGAGTAACCGTTGAAATTTGTTTTTCCCATTTGGGTTGGTTCTAGAGTAAACATTATGTCATTGTGTGACATCTCATTTATGTTAAATAAATAGAATATAATTTGGATTAGATTTTAATTAAAAGAACAATGAATGTCCTATACAAAAGTTATTGAAGATGAGATACTAATATGCTATGTCTCATATGCAATATGTAGAAATTATGGAGGAACTAGTGAGGGCAATGGATCCACTTGCTAAGATCCCTTTGGCATATTAGTATTTTGTGGTTTTAGTGTGGGATGTAGGAGGAAACAATGTTACCCTTGTGGATCCCTTTGAAATATTAGTAGATGATACCTTTGGAATATTAGTATTATGTGGCTTGAGCAAATTTGGTGGTAGTGAGAACTCCTGAGCACAATCGAGCTTGCCTTGATTGTTATGTGGGACTTCATATTTCAAAGTGCAATTTTGGGAGCTGACGATTGGCATTGTTACCAGGGTCGAAAATTTTTAATCCCTTGGATTCAATAGATCTAGTATAGCATGGTGTTGGGAACTCGTATTTATTTGAATCATTAGTTTACAGTTGCTTGTATTGAGGGTGAGAGAAAGAAATGGCATGCAAGGCATTTCAAGGTCTCACATGGTAACACCAATTATGGAGCACATCCCTTTTATTGTTATGGATAAATTTTCTCTAGTCCAAGAGGATCAAGATCTTGACTACTATAGTTTTTTGCAACACAAAAGAGATATTGATGGGGGTGGTGAGAATAATATTTAAGGATTGAAATAATAGAATTGGATAGAACCATGAGAAGGGGAGTCTTTGTCAAATCATTGTCAATGGAGAGTTATATGAGGATCCTCTATATGACATTTACTACCATGATTATGAAGAAAAACATCATAATTTCATATGTTTCTTTGAGATGACTTTTAACATTGTGTTATGGGTATGTGAGGTCATCTTAAACACATATAATGCATATCATGGGGCTTCACAAACCATAATAATTGTTGTGATAGTAAACTTTCTTTCCTAATATTTCCATTGAAGGTTTAGTTACAAGTTTTGCACTATATTCATGGTGGTTTTTGTTGCTACTCGGTTCTCCTCTTTTTTTATGGAAATTCCTATAATTTCCAAGTGGAGGCATGGCGTTAGTTGGAGAAGATGATGACATCTCATGCTCTCTTTTATTATCCACAAAAGTTGCATTATTTTCTTACTTATTGTAGCTTAGGTGGCATGCTATCACAACTCTCTCATTGTAGTTTATTTTTTTGACCTCATCAATGGTGTTGGGTTCCCTTTATCTTGGTATTGGTTCATAGGCCTAAGGTGTTGGCTCAAATCCTTCACATTAATATCTAAGAATGATACTAGGGTTTTAGGTCGCTTCTTGTGATTTGTTTTTTGTTTTGAGGGTGTGTTTATCCCACACACCTTATTGAATATATGTGGGGGATAAACTGCGTCTTTTCTCATAGACACATTGCTCCCTTGCACATCAATGAAGTTTTTTTAAAGGGACAAATTATTTGACATATGGTCAAAACTCTCTCATTGTCGTTTGTTTTTTTTTCTTCATTGATGATGTTGGGTTCCCTCTATTTTAGTAGTGGTTTGTAAGATGTGTGGAAAAACCTTGGGAATTTACAGTAATGAATGAGATACTAATGATCCCAATATTGAAATATAAAATGGATAATGTGAACATGTTCATGGCATGTTTCAAGATAAAAAAGGTATGGCATGTGATGCTATAGAACTTCATGATAGAATTGATATCTCTTTGTCGTCAACTATAGTACAAAATTAAGGATATATTGCATCTAACACTAACCATGGGTTCAATGATAATCAAATTATTGGTGCTAAATCAAAGTGAAAGGAAATTATCCTTCATCTATGCTTAATGAGGTTATGTGAATCAAGTATGATATTGAAGAACATGAGTGGCAAGTAATCGGGGCCATAACATTGGTTTCTCTCATCAATGACAAAATTATGAAATTTGTCCATGAGGAACCAACAAAGAAGGTTGAAATAATAGGTTTACATAGGAAAATATAAGAAAAATATGATGATGACCTAAATAAAAATACAACACTAGGTTTTGAGAAAATAAAATTATAATATTAAAGAAGGATCCCTTAAAGATTTTGGTCCTTTGTATTTCACTAGAATTTCAAGGTACCCAAATTCTTGTCTATCTATATGTATATGGATGAACCTCAACCTAAGATTTCGAGGTCAAATTGTTACATCTATATTTTAACATGTGAAACAAAAGACATGAAGAAACAATCCTTAAAGTTGTTGAAGAAACAAAAGAAATTTCAAGGAACTAAAAACATTAAATTGTTGCCAAAATTGTGCCCCCTAATCGACAAAGTGAAGATTGGAATTTATGTAAACATTATAACAATGAGTGTTTATATCATGAACCTATATATGGATTATAAAATGTAATGACATAATGAAAAGAAGGGTATGCTATGAAAAAATATTATAAAATATTTGACATCACCATTTCCAACCCCTCATGTTTAATCGTTAATGTTGTAGAAGAAACAAAAGAAATTTCATGGAACTAAAAACATTAAATTGTTGCCAAAATTGTGCCCTATAATCGAGAAAGTGGAGATTTTAATTTATGTCAACATTAGAACAATGAGTGTTTATATCATGAACCTCTATATGGATTAACATGACCATGAAAAGATTAAAGTAGGAAAACATTTAGAAAGTCTTGAAACCTTTAATAACCCTCCACATAGTGTAGACATGAATATTGAGATGATGCACATGTGTGAAATATTAAATGTTTGACATCGCCATTTCCAACCCCTCATGTTTAATCCTTAATGTTGTTGAAGAAACAAAAGAAATTTCATGGAACTAAAAACATTAAATTGTTGCCAAAATTGTGCTCTCTAATCAACAAACTGAAGATTGGAATTTATGTCAACATTATAACAATGAGTGTTTATATCATGGACCTTTATATGGATTAACAAGACCATGACAGGATTAAAGTAGGAAAATATGAAGAAAGTCTTGAAACCTTGAATAACCCTCCACATATAAATTGACAATGGCAATGTGATTTTGTTTCTTTGTCATGTGAGACACAATAGAAAGACACAATGAAAAGAAGGGTAATGCTCTGAAAAAATATTATAAAATGTTTGGCATGGCCATTTCCAACCCCTCATGTTTAATCCTTAAAACTTATTATTGAATCTTCCCAAAAATTTCTTTTTGCATGTTGCACCAAGTTTAAAGTTTGCACATTGCTTGGAAAAGATGCTTGCCACATGTCACATGTCACAAGACTTTCAAAGTTGCATATATCATGTCACAATATTTTGGAAGTTGCATATTGCACATTCAAGTTCTATTTGTTTCCTAGACTCCATAGCCCAAGCACAATGCACCAGGTCTTGCTTGGATTCTCACGTTATATCTTAAAATGCAAAGAGATTGTCATTCTTAAAAGACAAAGAGATACAAGTTTGGAACTCGTGAAACCCACAAACAAAAAAACATGTAAAATTTAAATCCAAACTTGAACAGTTCAATCTCTTAAATTTCACATTTACCAATGGCTTCAAATCGCTAGGATGATATCCATGGAGCCACAAATTGATGCAGAAATTGTATGTCAAGGCCAATAGAACCAATATAACCAAGGAGTATTGAATCAATATATACCAAGTATTATAAGAGAAGCTGAAATTATCATTAAGTGTATAACAAAAATACATTCACAAATATATACAAGCCATAGAAATAGCCTTGTGTATATTATCAAATGAAAAATTACCCATAATGTCAATGCATTATATGCATCATTACATGTTCAACTATATAATGTACATCTAACTGTCTTATAAAATTATTACACATCATGAATTTCTTTTCGTCTTCTTTTGTGCTTTACAGGTATTAAGTAATTCATCCATCTCCATGTTTTCTTTTACTAGGTTCTCTTCAGCAACTGATGTTGTTTCAGTCCTTTCATGTCGAGTACATCTAGTCTCGTACCCATAGCGTGGATGCTATTGTGAGGGGCCATCACCTACAAAAAACAAAAATATTAAATTTATATGGACAATTTTTAAATATCATTGAAGTAGTTCATTAATATTAAAAAAAAAACTCTGCAATGTAATTATCTACCTGGTCCTCTAGTCGGCACCGTTGGAATGGTTATCATCCTATTCACCTGATCTTCAGGTTGAGGAGGATCAACTATGACATTCTCTGCCATTGAAACATCAAAATTTATAAGTACAGAATTATTAAGTATATGATTAATATATAGCCATTTTACCATCATGGGCCTCAGTCACAGGAACATCTTGGGGCTGCACCTCACTGGGATGGGGCTGATGGGGAGAACCATGATCTTCTGGTTTCATTGCACTATCAATGCTTTGTTGTTCAGTACTAATGGTTTCATTGATAGTGTTTCTCCCCTATGTTATCACACTAAATTGCCTTGGGTCTTTTTAGTTTGTTTGTAATCCTTTTTTAAGCCTTAGATTTTAATTTTTCTCTTAAGGTCTCATCCATTTAAAATTTTTGATTGGTGGGACCCCTTGGATGATTAAATTTTTTGATTCTTAGCTCTAATTTGATCCTCAAATTGATTTTTTATCCTTAAACCATTTCTAGCTCATGTTTTATTTTGGTCCCCTTCATGATTTGTCCCTAGGTCGATCCCTCCCATGACTAGATTTATGTGACACTCCTCTCTCCTCACTCATGACCTCATAGGCATACCTCAACATCCTCGCTTACCTTTCTAATCACATTTTGAAGTGGATTCATTGCCTACTCATCAGGCAGTTCCATAGCACCTATCACGTTCATCACACTTCCACCTTGAGCCATGATTGCCATGACTGATGTCATGTCCCTTGTTTTTAGAGCCAGAAGTCGGTTAAAGATGCCTTCAAAGATCTTTCATTTATGGAATTTGGTAACTATTTCTAATTTGAAAGACTTAATAGTGTTGCACTGCACAAATTCGTAATTTCTGATAAGGTGACCGCATGGCAACCAAATCTGATGCTGAGAAAGATTCCAAGGTTGAGGTTTTCTCAAACTTCATCCTAAGATTGCGTTGAATATCTCAATAGGTGTCCATTGCATAGGTTTCCCATTTTACCTCCTCTACGTATTAATTTTCACAGGAAATTTGTGCTCGGGTTTCCATTTTTCTAAGCTTGCACAGTAGTAAGGGATCCATATTTGCATGGTAACCTTGTTTTTCTCCTCTTCGGACCTGTAAATCTCTTTTCCTGTATCTATGGTCTGATGACTGTTGTTTACTTTAACCATTAAAGTCACAAGCTTGTAAATAGCCTATCCTTTGTGTATGCATTGTGCTACCCAGAGGCCCTGCTGCCAACTCTATTTTACTTGCTTCCTTTCACCTTGGGGTTTGGAATTTCACTCAATTGTAGAGGGCCAAATTCAGACTACCTCCTCACTATTTACACTCCAGAATACCTATTCAAGCCTAAGGGTTTAATTCCTAAAACTTCTAGCTTGGATTACTAGCATCAGTTTGTCTAAAGAGTCATCCTTATCTATTTGAATCCCTATTTCAAATCCTTCCTGGTCATTACCATCCCTTAAACTTCTTAAAATCCCTCATTTTGAGCCATGGAAACTCCTCAATCAAGGAAGACACACAAAGGTGGCAAAGTGGTCAGAACAGAACCGGTGGACATGCATATTTTTTATACATAACCCATAGTAAGAGAGGCCTTTAAAATAGTAGGGTGCCTCTCTTTCTGTCAGAACATACAAAGAGGACATCGAGAGGAATATTGACAGTTTTCACTACAGTTTGATGGCAAGAAAACCAAGGTTGGTGATTTGGAGTTTGAGGTTACTGAAGCCTTTATCTCAGTAGCAACAAGGATCTCCATTATAGGTGAAAGGTGGTTCAAAGCCATGGATTTGAGTTCAGCCTATGAAAAATATCTTTTTAAATATGAATATCAAGCCAATTACTTGTCCAAAAGTATGCCAAGGAGTCAACTGATTGAACAATTTGACAGATTATTGAAGATCATACAGAGATATTTTACTTGTGAAGGGAGATTCAACACCTTGTACCAGTACCATATAAGGTTGTTGCTAAATTTTACTGGTAAGGTTGAGATGAATGTTCCTTATTACTTGTTGATGAGTATGGGTAAAATTTTAGAAAGGATACAGGCCAAATCTAAAGATGTGGATTCTATCATTTTCCACTCTGGATTAATCAGAATTCTAGTCTCTGAGGAATTGGGTAAGAAACAGATTTCATGGGAACATTTTGTGGTTACCTCTCATTTCAATTTGGATCTAGCACCAACTCCTCAATCACAGAAGGCAAGTCCTTTGTCACCCATCAATACTTCTAAAGCAGGGACCAATAGGAAGAGAAAGGGAAGAACCCCTATTCAAGTTCCAAAGATCAGCAAGCAGGTCATAGAGGCTGAGGAGGAAGTTTTTCCTTCTCCACACATAGATTTTTCACCACCTCCTCCACCAGGGTTAGAAGAGGTGCATTATTCTACCAAAGATACATCCAAAAAGGGAAGAAGCTCATATTTCTCTCTCCTCCTCCAGTAGTTGAAATCAAAGGTAAAATACCTTTCACAAGGTCATCAATTCCTAAGGAGGTTTTCAAAGAGAAATCCTTACCTGAGCCCCCTATTCAAAAGAAGAAGGGTAAGAGCATTGAAAATACTGGGGAGGAAAAATCAGAAACCCTTATTCAGAGGAAGAAGGGTAAAGTTACTTCTCAGCTTACTGAAGGGAAACAAGAAACCCCTATATAGAAGGGTAAGGATAAAGATACTAAAAGAAGTTTGGAGAGTAAATATGAAACCTCTGAGAAAGGCATTGAGAATCCTATTGAAAGAAAAGATGAAACCCTTGTGCTGAGAAAGAAGAATAAAAGTAGAGTCATCAAGGAACCTGATGAGGTAGACAAGACACTTCCCACGCAGGAGGAAGAGGAGTCTAAGAAAAATCCTAGTGAGATTGTACATGCCACTATTCCTCCTAAAAATCAGACCCACAAAAGACTTATCAAGAAGCTTAGAGATGAAAGAAAAGAAATAGCTTGCCTTAAAGCAAAAGATAAGGCCAACTTGGCTCAGATGAAAGAGCTCATGGATGGTTACAGTCACACCCTTTGTTGGAAAATATTGAACAAGGAAACAAATGTGTGTTGATGGTTGTTTTCATTGATGGAAACAGTGGAGATGGTAGGATAAGAAGGATAAAACCCCTTAGGAGGAACAGCAGTGAAGAAAATGCGCGCAGCAAGAGTTTACAGAGAAGAAGGAAGACAGAGATCCAATGACCATTGGATCCCATTCAAATTTCCCGAAAGGCCAACAACCGTCAGATCTGTAGAAGTTGCAAGGGAGATAAGTCATCGGAGATTCAGGGATCGAGACTTTGAAATGTCCAATTCACTTGACATCGAAAAACCCGAAATCGTGATATGTGATTTCGCGATTCGATCGCAGCCGTTAAATCAAGCAGAGATCGGGACCATCCACTTGTAGACAGGAGGCTTCATCGGAGTTTCGGGGATTGGGATTTCAATATGCAAAGAACACAATGCAACGAAAACCCCGATTTCACGATATGAAAAATCCAGACTGAATCTGAATCGTCAGATCAACATGTGATCTAGATCATCAATCTAATTCACGATAGTAGTCCATGTCATCTAGGGACATGTGGCACAACTAGGTAATGACAGGTGGTAGGCAGATTCAACACTTCAGGCACAGGCAAGTCACGAATCAGAGTGACATGTGGCAGTATTTAACACATGTCAAACCACGTGTGACGTCAGCAGAGTATCAGGGATCAGGACTTTGTAATGCCAAAATCTCTTGACATCAAGAACTCTGAAATCGTGATATGAGATTTCATGATGTAATCACAGCCATTGGATAAGAATGATATCTGGACCGTTGATTTCCTTCATTGGAGAATCGGGGATCGGGAATTCTATAGGCATGTACATGATGACATCGAAAATGCTGAAACCCCGATGAGAGATTTGACCGAGGTCATGTGTTGACAGTCATATGGATCAAGGCCTATAGCCAGCAGGGCTAGCACATGGAAAGGGGCACATCAGCATCGAGGATCGAAACTTTGAAGTGACAAAGTCACCTGACCTCAGGAGTGCCGATTTCGTGATATGCAAAATCGCAATACAATCTGAGCCGTCAGATCAGTCTATGATCTAGACCGTTGATTTTAGACCATGTCGGAGTTTCACGAATCAGGATATGGTAAGGATTGCAACATGAATTGCGAAATCACGATATGCGATATCACGACACAATCATAGCCGTTGAGTCAAGATTGCACCTGGATCATTGATTTGATCGATATATGGACTTTTGTGTATCGGGATTCATAAGTGAAAAGAACAGTGAACATGAAGAACTATGAAACCCAGATAGAGAGACATAAGGTTCTAGTCACGAAGTGAAGGTCACGTTGACTGGGAGCTAAGCTCAGGAGGGCTAGTGTTCGAAAGGAGCCATCGAGAATCAGAGAATCGTGAGTCCGGAGGACTTGTGAATGTTGACATCGCAAATGCCGAAATCGCGATGAGTGAAATCCTGATTAGATCTGGACCGTTGGATCAAGTATTGATTGGAGGACTGTTGTTCTTCCTCACACATTAATGCTTCAGTTATGAATCAGTTAAGAGAAACGGACTGATGATGACAAAAGGGTTAGTGTTTCAGTTGCTAAGACAGATGTCCTTGTATTACCGATTGGAAGGGGAAGTGGAATCGTCAAGGTAGCTTGTATAAAAGAATATGAACGAGACTGAATTGGGTTGGTTGTTCTAAATGGAAAAAGCATGAAACAGTAAGAAAGGAGAAGAGGTTGAGCATGAAATTTCAATAGATATACAGAATGGAATGAAATGTAAAAGAGAGACAAAGAAGAATGAGAGACAGAGTAGAAGAAGAAGAATAGAATGACAGAAGAATGTGATGCAGAGCTGACCTGTTGAGGAAGAGAAGAATTGCAGAACAATCCATTGAAGATCAGATTTATAGAATAGATTAAAAATGGTAAGAAGTGATTTATCTAGATAAGTTGACTATGTATTTATTATCTAATATTCTAGGGTGGTTGGAAGGTGCTTGGGAGGACGGTTGTCCTCAGAAGTTCAAGTGGGGGCTTGAACACAGGAAGTTGTAACTTCCATCTAGTTATAGCCAGAAAAACTAGGGTGGCAGGGTGGTGCTAGGGAGAACAGGTGTTCTTTGTTATGCAGGTTGGAGCCTGTGTAACTGGAAGTTGGTGCTTCCATCCAGTTGGTGTTGGAACTTTCAAAAAGTTGGTGCTTTCATCCATTTGGTGCCGGAATACTCAGGGAGTTGGTGCTTCCTTCTAGTGGGTTCTAGAGAAACCAGAGAGTTGGAGCTCTCA
>CBVK0100189207.1:0-14026 GCA_900067695.1 Picea abies | reverse complement strand
GTGTCAACTAAAAGAGAATATTCTCCAGGTGGAATATTCTCCCATAAAATATAGGAGACTGGACAATGACTAATTATGACTAATAAGGAAGGAATAAGCTTAGGAAAAATAAATCCTAGGTGTGTGTGAAGTAACTCCAACATTTGCAAGTTTTTAAATTTTGCAACTTTTGGAGGTATACACGAGTTGTTTAGTGTGTAGCTAGCATATGTACATGGGTTGTCTAGTATGAAAAAACTGTATTTATGCAGGAAGTAGTGTAGTAGGGCACATACATGCTCCAAAACATGGTTTTTTAAATAAATTTCTTCAACAATGATTTGGAAAATTATGCAAGTAGGAAGGCCAATTCCATGTATGCATGACTAGGGAATTTTAGGGCTATAATAGGGTTTGACCCAGATCCTCAACAAGAGAGTAGTTCTTGGAAGCTCTAGCATTAGGGTCGTAGGTATTGCGTTTGAGTAATCATTTTCAAATACGAGGTAGAGGCTCTAGTTTTTTGATATGTAAAGGCGTTTCCAGAGGAGGGGGAGAATCTAGACCTGAAACAACCCATGAAAAATTGTAATCATGAGACTGAGTGGCTACAGTAACCTGAGACTTTACCATATTGATGCATAGACGATCACCATATTGTACCAGTGGGTTTTGACTTCCACTCACTGCATTTCGAGAATTAGAGGAGATCGAGGCCATGTGTTGATGATGTGAAAAAGGATTAGTCAGCACAACAGGCGGTAGAGATAAAATCCTCCCATATTCCGTGATTTTGGGGCACAAGTGGGTAAGGTGATCATCAATACAAAGATTGCAAGGAAACTTCACCTTTTGCCTGTATTTATTTCCTTCACCAACATTATTGTTCGATTTCTCATTGTTAACATTGTCCTTGGGTTTATTATTATTATTATTTCTCCCACCATTACTATTGTTACCATGTCCTTTCCTTTTATTCCCTCCTGGTTGTTGGTTAACATTCGATTTGGTTGATGAATGAACATAGTGTACATCCTCTGACTGAGTGGGAGTGGAGGACACAGACAAATATTTCCCTCCTACAAACTGTTTTAGAGACAACTCTTTTAGCTGGATTGTCACCAAGTCTATAGATTTAACATTTTTGGAGCCTACAATGCCATCGACATGAGGCCCAATATTTTTTCTAGGGTCATAGCTTGACCTTGGTGTGTCAAGAATAATTTCGTATAACATCCCATACTGAGCATATATAAGATCTAACTGTTGGGATTTAAAAATAGCTTCTTTCTTAGATGTAACTATGGATGTAGAAACATCTTTCGAAATATAAGGTTGTAAATACTTAAGGAACCATTCCAATAGGAACTCTAGAGGAATGTATTGCTTGATCAACCTCTTTCTCCTACACCACTCTTGAATGTGATCCAAGATATGGATGGTTTTGTCCTGGTGGAAGGCCGACATAAGTTATATGCCAACATCATAATGAACGACAACTAGAAGTGGTTGAGGAAGACTAAAAACATCTAATTAAAATTTTTGTGTGCCCCCAATAGCTCTATGTACCATTTCACTGCAACCCCCATGAGGGTGTGTTGAAACAATCTTAAACTAATAGAATCATTGTTAAGGAAATTAGAAGAGCACCAAAGATGAAAAGTAGTGACGTGATAACCAAGATCCTCACCATTATTTCCCTCGAATTTTAGAATATCTGAAAGAAGCTTGGTGGGGATGAGGGGCCATGTTGGGTCATGATGCACAAGGTCATTCATTAATATTGACAAGTATGGAAAATTGAGCAGCCAGAAAAGGGAGATGTGGTTTCGGTATCTGGCCCTAAGCTCCTGATAAATATTGTTTATGGAGAATCCCAACCCATACAGGGTTCTGGTATGCATCATGGCCCTACCTGGGATTGTAAAACCCCCCTCTGAACTGATTCATAAAGGGTTTTTTGGTCACCATTTCAATAGCAATGTTATGATGAGGATTGCAAATATTTCCCCCAGCCAGAGTAGCTCCAGGTTGGGGGTTTCCCAATGTGTGAAATTGACCTCCTCCAAGTGTGAATCTGGAGGATAGAGGTGGATTTTTCATGCCAAACATGTTGGTCATAATCAGTGTGGAAGAGGTGGGTGTAAAGGGTGGAACATAAACAAGAACTTGTCTGCCAGGTTGACTACTCCATCCAGTAGCATTAAGAGTAGGATTATACTCGGGGTGGAAAGGAGGTAGGGTTCCAACCATAGGAGTTGTTTTGGGAATATGAGCACCACCAAACAAGAATGGAATATGCAGAGGAACCATGCCCCCAAGTTCAATACTATTATTTGTATTAGACGATGGAATGGAGGATGAAAATTGTTATGTGAAATTCGACATACCATAAGAAAAAGGGCTAAAGTTTGTAGGGATGGACTGAGTATTGTATCCTAAAAAATGAAAAAGAGGCCCAAAAGGGTTCATGACTATAGTTTGAGTAGTAACTATAGGATGAACAAGAGTTATGATGGGAACCTCTGGTACTACAATCGTGGTTCTTGAAAGTGTCGAAGGAGTACCATTAACTATAGTGGGTATGGGAGTTGAAGGACTCCCAGTATATTTTTTACTCAACTCAATTCTCATACTTGTATGACCACAAGTCTAGTAGGTGGAGGTTTTTGTACCATGTTTGATAACTTTACACCTTTTAGAAGGAAAATAATCAAGATGTGGTGGTAACTTTAACAAATGGAGAGACCTGCGAGGAAGATGGTCTGGCTCCACGATGACTCAAGACTTGAGATATAAAAACAAATCCTAAGGAAAAATAACAATCAAAGAGCACACCAAAATAAACAAAAGGCCAATATGCACACAAATAAGATAAAGTGGTTGAAAGGGTCCTCCCTTCCGAACATAGGTATGCCTTGCCCAAGAGGGGCCTGATACTCCCTACAAAATATTGGAGGTATCAAAATCATTTATAAGGGCTCTCATGGGTTTAAAAATCAATTAGTCAGATCCCCTTAGAGAGGTAATCCTCCATAAATTCTATGTGTTGTCTGACCCTTATCTGACCCAAGGTACCTGCAGAATAACCCCTGCAAGTAACCTATGTGGCTACCTATGTCAAGCAACTAAGCCACCATGATATAACCAATGCATAGGCGAACAATCATAAGTTAGGTCCACCATATGGGCAGGCTAGCAAAGCCCGAAATATAAAAAAAAACTCCTCTCATAGAGGTAAAGATACTAGCAAGACCCCCATATACAAATAGATCCCCAGAAATATCTCTGACACTAAGAAGATATTGGAGGGATATCTCCTCAACCAACTTTGTAAGACCTTGTTCTTAACTCTGGTGTTAGAGGAGCCTCCTGACGTCACCAATTATACAATGGATTTCACCACTCCCTTAGTCATACACATATGTTGAGTTTAATATCCTTGGAGAATTTTACTCACAAAATTCCATTCCAAGGCTTTCAATATTAAGCTAGTTTGTGCACCCTGAAAAATAAAATCATTTCTAATCAATTTTAAATTTATCAGCATTCCTTTTAGTGGATTTTTTTACTCAAAAGGCGCGGTCGTGAAAATGATGATGTCATGACTCAACAAGTAAGATAAATGAATATGAATATAATGCAAAGTTTGAACTTCAATTCTCAATAAATGATAAGCCTTTCAAAATGCAACTTTCTATTCAATTCTGCAATTTCAAAGAAGATGCAATATTTCCATACATGTACTAAGATCAATGATAAGAACCCAAAAGATCAAGTGCCAACAATGAAAAATATATATATTTTTTTGTTTTCAATATAAAAGAATGAAAATGAAAGGACTGAACAACAACTTGATATAAATACCCTATTGCATGTAAACAAAGAAAAACCAAGTAGAATATCAAGAAGCAAACACCCAACCCAAGATGCAAGGACAACCAATGAAAAATATGATGAGAAATAAAAACTTCCTAAAAATTCAACCAAAGAAAGGTTTCCCATCACTCTAAAGGAACGTAATTGTCACAATAGACACCTAAGAAGACTCATCAACCATCAAAACTTACCCAACAAACATCAAACTCAGAAATCAAGAAAAAAAGGATGATGTACATGACCGTCGAGGAGAAAACTGCCCTATAGAACGAAAGCTTGTGTATGTACGTGTCTGTCAAAGGAAAACCCACATATATGTATTAAAACATTGTCAGGTTAAAGATAAGGCAAAGAAACTCATACTCAAAATGAAAATAGATTTTCAAGAAATCATATGACAGGAAACTCAAGATAAACGAGAGAAATCAAAGGAGAAAAAAACTCCAAACCCAAAAAATAAGATTCCATCCCCAGTATGGTCACCAATTTTGTTATGAGGAAAATCACTCTATGGCATGGGGTAAACCACAATAGATGGAAATGACTGGAAAAATAAAATATAATATCGAGTATTCTATATAAAAAAATATGCTAACAAGACAAGATAAATAGCCTACCTCGTCCAAATGTTTGATGAAGTCCACCATTAGGAACTTGACTCAAAGAAATACACTTCCAAAACCAAGATATGCAAAAACCAAGATATGCAAGCATATTGATGGGTAAACTATATGCCTAATTTACCTTGATTAAATTATCGATCGGGGAAAGTAAACTTTGAGTTGTAACATAATATGTGTCATGATAGAAAGGAAACTAACTGCTTGTACATTCCTATCACTGTATTCTATGAATAAATCCTAGTATTGGGATGAAGTATAGAAAGTGAATTGAACAAGAAAAGGAGAGTAACCTATGCTAGGGATCAGAAATATCCTTCAACCTACAATTCTATTTTCAAAAGATGATGTAAAAGATCTCCAAGCAAACCAGAGATTTAAAACTACTTATAAACAACAAACTGTGAATATGCAATGAGAACAAGTTGGCTTTTCCAAAAAAACAATTACTTTAAGTGAATTCTAATTTAAAATGACTTTTAAACCTGAACTAAGAAATAATCTTTACTTCTACAATAAGGAAAATATGCTACATACAATAATGTTATTGAAAATGGAAAACAATATTATCTAGTTCACACTATCTTGCTGAAGAAGAAAAACAACATCATCTATCTGTATCTACAATGGCGAGTTATATCACGATAATATCTAAGAATAATGGTTGTGTCTACGATGGAGAATTATATCATGATGGAATCTTAGCACTACTGATAATTCAAGTGGGATGCATGCAATATTGACTTTTATAGAGATGTGTAAAGTAGAGATAAAAAAAATATACAAAAAACCTTGCGATTAAATAAATATCAATTTATTAAACATATATTCTTATAATTAAAATAAACCTATAAACATTACTCAAAATGAATTAGAAAATATACTATCACATTGAGCCTAGAAATGTTCAAACACAGAGATAAAAATCTATGCATCCCTGCATGGATACTGGTGGGCCCCCCATGTAGTTGTGGTACTCTAGCTTAAGAAACAATCACAACTTCAATGCATCAAATTGTATTAATATCATAATTGTGTAACAAGGATAAATTCTTACTAGAGTAAAATGACTAGCTTATCATGGTAATCCTCATTTTGATAGGCCTCTGGTATTTATAGAGTTTTTATACAACTAAGAATTCAACCACTGAAAGGGTTGACACTCCTAAAAGAATAAACCATTAAGAGACAACAACGAACAACATCTCATATTGAATCCATGCGCTCGAATATAGGGCCAAACATAAATATTAGAATCAAAATGTAATAAGACCCATAGCAGGAGGGTTCGAATAGGCATGAAACCCATGTTCTACATTTTTTAGGAAACACCTGCAAGTATGCTAATGGCCAAATATGTTGCACTCCAAGTTCTGTAATGAGGACCAGATTAAGGTCCAGATCTATCTGTTGAACATTCGGGATGCCGGATCAGGGACTAGATGAAGGTATGGATCACATTTTTGCATGTTTAACCAAAATAACAAGTATTAAGTCATGACATTCATTTAATTAAACATAAGTCTCATATTAATCTATCAAATGAATGCAACACATACCTCATTCATATACCATATCGATTTGATGAAAACAACATGATAATAATCTCAAGAAAGGAAATATAGATATGAAATGCATGACCACTATGTACAAAAAGAGACTTGTAGTAGGAAAAAAGTAGGCAAAACATGGAGTCATCATCTCCCCCATGCCTGAGGTTTTGCATGTCCCTCTACACAGAAATCTAGATTGCCAAAACATAATTATACTCCTGAGGTAGTGACATTCTCTTGAGATAGGAGATGGATTAAGCTTTAGGGGATTATTCCTCATGTCCTGGAGACTTCTTCTTATACCTCTTCTGATGCTTCAACTTCATTCTTAAATTGTAATTGGTAGTAGTCATATCATCGACCAAATGTTGTAGAGAATTCACCTTGGCTTGTAGGATAACATTGTCCTGGTGTAGAGGGCAATCCAATGTTTCATATTCTCCAAGACATTGGGTCAGCTGAGCATTTTCTTGTTATAATTGTTCATTAGTTGGGGATTGAGTAGACTTTTAAGAAGTCTTAGGCTTATCAGGGGATGTGTAAGGCATATCACACTTTATATAAGGCTTATGAATTTGAGGAGAAGGTGTGATAGTGGCCTCTTGAGGAAGACTAGGCATGAAAGCTTTAAATTTAGTTTCTTGGGCAGGATTAGAATCTCATGTAGAGTCTTCTTTAAGATTCTTGTGAGGACTCTCATGATCAGAGGATAATTGAATAGTTTCTGAGGTAATTGGAGGATTTTTATTTACCATTCAAACCATACTTCTAGTGCACCTATGAGATGGTTGTCCTTTGAACCTGTTAGCACCTTGACTCTTTGTAGGAATTGGAGGAAAATCATGGTGAAAAGAGTCCTTCAACTTCTTCTGTTTAGAGTCAATAGGAGTGGATGACAACTGAGGATAAAAAATAGGCTTCTTATCAGATGATGGAGTAGTATTAATTGGAGGGATATATGAATTAGGAGGATGAGAGTGATATGGATTAGCAGTCCCAAAATCAATTGATTTTTTTGTTGTTTTAACTGTCAAGTGAGGGTTCAAAAACTGGTAAAGGAAATCAATTGAGGTTCTGTCTTGTTTCCTCAATTCTGAGACAACCAGAATTTTGATAATTCCATGATGGAATAGGCTATGGATAGGGTTTGTCACATTCTTATGAACCTAGGAGGACATTTTCTCAATACTCTTCAAGAAGTAAAACAAAAAATTCAAAGGTTTACCAAACTGGAAGTGAGCCAAGAGGCGAAAATGACAATCCTTAAAGGTGGAATACTTACCCTCACAAGTGAATATCTTGGTGATGAAGATCATAGGGTAATCATTTCATATTTAATACAGCCCTTGGAATAACCCTTAGCCCTGGAAACGGTATGATATTTTGGTTTAAAAACCCGATTATAACTCTGTCGTGGGAGTTGGTAACCCTTGAACCATCTGTTTCCAATTCGTGGGAGTCTTGTGGATACAACAATAGTATCCTCAGACATTGGAAAAAAAAGTGACCCAATGTGAGAAATATTTCCATCGAACCTGAGGGCGAGCTGGAGGGAAACATCATTGTTGTTCCCCTGTAAACTAGAAAGGAATTACCCCCATCCTGCAATGAGAAATATTTATCTGCAGGTTGTGAAATCAAGGATAGATAACAATTTGGCATATCAGGAGGGTTCATTGAGATTCAACATGGCTATATATAAGAAGATGAGAAATAAATAGAACGGGTAGAGGAGACAAAGTGATCTGTTCCAAACGCAAATGATATAGGAGGGTCAAGTCATGGGTTCATTTGGCACATATGAAATCCATGCATAGTAATTATTACGCAGGCATTTTAAATTTGAATGATATCTTACCCTAATATCCGACTCTTAAAAATCATATCACATGAAAGTTTTGATCAATGTCCAAGTCAAAGACTTGGACATTATGATAATAATCATATAAAATAAATCGTAGGTTGCCTCTTCGTCGATTAAATGAAAGTGTGAAAAATAGTTATGACACCTTTATCGAGTTTAAATTCACCACTTGACAAATCCAATTGTGTTCTGAATTGGACTCCAATGATTATAATCCATTTGAAGTATTAAAAATTGCATTCACATGTTACAACACTTCATACAATACCTCATCCAACACTCCATATGACAGTTCATCAGGTTTGAAAATTACACAACAATCAACAATAGGCCTGTAATTTCCCAAGTTATTGTATTGTAAGGCTCTTATTTGCCAAAGTGGATGAGAGGATGGTTGCAATTGAAGTATCCATTTTGATTTATTTTATTGAAAT
The DNA here is from genome assembly GCA_900067695.1 of Picea abies. Lineage (NCBI taxonomy): Eukaryota > Viridiplantae > Streptophyta > Pinopsida > Pinales > Pinaceae > Picea > Picea abies. The sequence goes on along the minus strand of CBVK0100189207.1, from coordinate 5,697 downwards.
ATAATTGCAGTAAAGAATGTTTGAGAAAAGAGGTGTTAGTTTCTTAGCCGAGTTCCAATCTCTGTAGTGGAGAAGGAAGTTTATGAATGGACAGAACAAAATTGTTGAGTTACAAACATCCCCCTCTCTCTTGGAACATTTGAGCTATGAAACTTATTTGATCAGTTCTCCCTTTTATTGGTCATGAACAGAGATCCAGAAACCAAAATTGTGATGTAGTACCAATCTTGTAATCTACACACAAACAAAGCAGATATGAGATTACTAAAATAGTATATAACTGATCATATTTCATCATCATGATATGAAACTATTAACAATTGATAACATATACAGCTTAATAAATTATGTGAAAAAGAGTGGTTTCATGGTATATATATTCATGGAAGAAATCATATATCCTTTTCACATAGACTTCCTAAACAAATGAACATTTGTTGGCTTAGGAAATCCCTTCCCTCCTAAGCATAGTATCAATTCCCAAATCAATCATGTAGGAAACTGGTCAATCCTTCCAATATCCTGAGATTTATAGCTTCCGAGTGTATAGGTAAATTTCACATGTTAGCCTAGAAAAATAGTTAAGATCATGGCCCCCCTTATAAGACAAAACATCTTACATATAGTTAGGAAGAATTAGACAAGAGGGTCTTAAGATCATCTTCTGGTTATCTCCCAATGGAAAGTGAATGGAGTTGATTTAATTTTACTTAACCATGCACACTCATTTTTAATCATGCCCACAGGTAGTTCCATACATCAATACAAGTTTTAAAATTAAGGACTTATTTCTTATGATTTTTTGTTGGCACGAGAGCAAACCCAAGGTTCAACTCTTCAAGAACGCACCAACAAAACCCTAACTACTGACCCTTTCAACAACACCTGCGAAGCATATGAAGTCTCACCCGAGGTAGAGGTAGGGGTAGTTGTAGGACTCAGATGTATGTAACCTAGATGGGACACATATCTGTGATTAAAACACTTTAACAGAGAACTTAGCATTTGTCATTCATTAATACTTAGCCTTTTTCTATAGTGCAGATAAAACCTAATTACAGTGCAACACAGTATTCAACAAGATTCAACACATTCAAGCACTAAGCACATCAACATAGATTAGATATAGCATCTTATTCACATCATTAGGCACTAAGATATCATATTCATCTAAGCATACATCATTGTGCCAAGAATTAATCATATGAACCATAAAATAACCATAATGCACAAAGCAACCACAACACAAGATATACGTGGTTCACCCGGATATACGTGGTTCACCCCCAGCCTGGGGCTACGTCCACCAACTCTTCTTCTCTTTATTGTCTTCTATCAATCATCTACATGCAAAAATTATCAAAACCCACTCTGCTTAAGACAGGATATCTATGCGCACCTCACCATATCCTTGTTCCCTGATCTAGGTTACAACACAAAGCCTTTGCACAGTCACTTGCACTTAGCCTTGCAAGTTTTACATAGTATGCACAAATAATTTACAACTATCACTTGCACTTAGCACATTGGCTTCATTACCTTTAGCAATGCCTACTTAAATCACCTATATTTCTATTTATACATTACAAAAGGGCCTAGACATGGGTAAACCCATGGGCCGACGTCCCCATACCCGTTACATAATCCCAAAACCCAAGAATCCCTAAAAGGGGTCGAGATCCCGCGATCTCCACTTCAACTTACGCTCCACCTTCGACATCCTATCAAAGTCCCAAAATAGGTCAAACCTAACCAAGGATATCCAAAACTTGGTCAAGGGGAAATAGGCACCCAACACTCACATGTGATTCATATCGAGTCACTCTGATATGGGTAGCTCTGCCTCAAAATCCTTGAGCCTCACTCGAGCTTCTTTGACCTACTACTACGCCAAGGCCTCCTACTCAACGAACTCTTGAATAAATACCTCATTCATAGGTCCCTCTAATCGTTGTTCTAATGAAGTGACTACTTTTTCCAACTCTGCTCCTTGACCTTCAATTTCCTCAAACAATTGGCAATATTCATTCTGGATTTGTTGGAGCCTCCGAGTCACTTCCATGACTTTGCTCTGTATGGTGTGGACCTACTACTAAAAAGTGCGTTGTTCCTGGGATCTTTTCATTATTTCAACTGCTGACAGGAGATTTAAATATGCCTGTAATGTCACTGCTATCTTCTTTTTTTCCTAGAGTTGTGACTCCAGTGTCTTCAGTTAAGGGTCCTCAGTAAGTCGCTCATAAGTCTACGCACTTATACTACTAAGTTGTTTACATTCCAAATCTAATTCTCTGATCCTCTCAACTGTGCTTCGGGAAGTGGATTCTCTTAGGTCTCACACGTCCCACAGATTACTTGGTATTGTTTATAGCTCAAGATCTGCTATTCTTTGTTGAATTTGTTGGATAGTTTTAACAAGATGTGCTACTTGATGCTCTACTGGGTCTTCCTCCTTTTTCTCTATGCCCGTCACAGAGGGAAGTGCGCTGATGACTATTTCTTTTACTCCAACCTACTCTATGAGTATCTTTTCTTTCTCATGCTGGATATGTGCTTTCTATTTTTCAAACTTTGCTTGGAGGTCGTCCTTCTCCTCCTGCACAACTCAACATTGCTCTATCACTTCCTCTTGGGCTTGCTTCAGGGCCACTATGGCTTGTTCTATTTCTTCTTGTGTGCGATGAAGGTGAGCTTCATTCACATCAGCTATTCTACGGAGTTGTGTAGGCTCATTTCCCAACTCTGTTCCTTCTGATGGTGGGGGTGCAGTGGACACTTCACAGCTAGAGTGAAGGGCCTGCTGTACCGCTTGTAGTTTTGCTTCAATGTTTTCATACATGGTCTCTTTCACAGCTTCATTTCTCTGCAAAAGATATTCTGAGGCATCTAATACAACTGTGATGATGAAGTTGAAGTCATCGAGTGTGAGCACAGTCTATAGCTTGGTATTACTATCTTTTGACTTCTTTTGCGATGTGGGTTTCGTGGGAGAAACCTTTCTTTTGTTAGATGACTCTGTGTGATCAAGGGGATTTTGTGGCTATGTTACTTCGCCTTGCTTCTATTGATATTATTTTCCATTCTACTCTTCTTTATCTACTTCTTCATCACCTCCTCCTCCACATGATTCTGAAGAAGTTTCTTTTGATGCATTGTTTGGTTGTTGGACCTCTTTTGTCTTCTTCCTTTTACTAGTTATAGGTGTATCATACCCTTCTCGAGTGACCACTAGGATTTTGATTAGTTTAGGATCAAACAGTTTTGTGGGGTCAATAGGGATAAGGAGCTATGCAGGCCATTCCTTAGTTATTTCTTCTAGGTCCTCCTTTGTGAGTTTGTAATAACTCTGTAGTACTTCTTTGTGTTTATCTTCACATGCAGTGATGTAGGAAAAATGTTTGTCTATGTGGAACTTCACAAATGACGTGAAATTGTGTAGGGTGTTCAACGATATACAAGGGAAAAACTAAATAGCCCTCTTTAACTGTAGGTAGTAGGTGTGGAACACCATGTTTGACTGCCATTATTTTCCTATATTGATCGAATACTAGAGCGAATTGAACTCCACGCCTAAGGGTTCATATGGCTCTAGTTTAGGGAAGGTCAGACCTTCTGGCATCTCCCAAGATATGAATGCAATGAGGATCAACAACTAACTAAAATGGAACTCATAGCCTTGATCCCGAGCTTCATGACAGTCTTGTTCTAACTGGTTCACTAAGTACTTTTCCCAATTCATTTGTATCCCCTCCACACATTTCCCCACGAGGTCAACAACAAACCTTGTGACTTACGTGGGTCTATTCTTCCAGACTAGATTAACAAAAGTCAACTGGAAATCAAGGTGCACTATGCCATTTTGGATGGGGGATAACTTGTATCCTTGCTTCCACTTTTCCATATTTTCATATGTATATTTAATATTTTGCGCAAGGGCACGATCTACAGCCTTTCCTAGGTAAAAGTCTTGTGGGTCTGGTCCCTGCATGCTCAATCTGGTGATCTAATGGATCAACGCTGGATCGACTATGATGCATCTGTCTAGCCATAGGTAGCCTCCATGTAAGCTCGATAGTAGGAGCTTAATGCACGTGTTAACCTCTTGGTGCCTTCTAAAATGGGGTATTTTCATCACGTTTAGAATAGTGGACTACGCAAGGTCCATAGTCCATGGTTGGGGATTATCCTCGACTTCTTCCCCTTCTTCCTATTCAAATACATATGATTATCGAGCATGTTGAAGTTCTTGTAGCCTCCCAAGTTGAATTCGTTGATCTTCAATGTCAAAATCTTATCCCGATGAGGCTTGCCAGTGCATATCCCCCATGGACGATATGCAATAACCAAGGTGTAGTTGAAGTCCCTGGGGACACTGTCACAATTCATCGTGCCAACCAGATGTGTGATGTATTTGCGTAGGATGGATAGGATTAAATTCACATTTTCCAAGTCATCTCGATGCTTGGTTCTTTTCTCGGCCGTAGCTCGGGATGGTCTGGATCCGCGAGTAGTTGACGGGGAGGCTTGCACTCCTCTTGTCGATGAAGCTTGAATTCCAACGGACATCACCTTCTCAGCCATAAGTTCAATTAGAACTTCTTTGACAAACTTTTCTATGGTGTTGATTTTATCTGACATGCATGCTCAAGATCAGATAACTCAGGTCAATGAACAAATGCTCAATGCAGTAGAACAAGTAACGAAGTCTTAGTAAGCACAACAAAGTAACAATGAGTTCACTTGCTAGCTTGGATACAATTAGCGAAAGTGTTCTTGGTGTAACAGTCGATGGAATAAGTAGACAATGATGTAAAAGATCCCTCTAATGGACAAGAAGCCTTCATCAATGCAGTTATGTCTGTTACGACGCGGTCCCAATGGTCCGATGGTGATCTTTCTTATCATAACTATTGTTCTAATTGTTCAGGAATGTCAGTCTAATGATTATAATGCCTCCAACAGTCATATCTCTCAGACATGGCGAAGTGCCAATCTGAGTTTCTCTGATATTTCGGCAAAGTTCGAGTTCTGGAGACCTTTCTTCTGCGAAGTCTTCTCTGGAACTTGCTGTAATTTTTCCAACTTTTCTTTCTTCTTGTTGAGATTTCTATCCTTCTTCCGTATGATATACATATTGGTATTCCTCTTTCCATTATGATTCTTATCTCCTCTTGGCATAGTGTTGCACCTCTTTTGTCACCTTGGTGAGAAAAAAGTAAGTGCTTGCAAGCTCAGTTGGGTCTGCTGAGTAGGACAACTATAGAGAAAAGAGTTAGAGAAAGAAAGTAAAAACTACAATTAAGAATTAAACTAAGAGATGCAATAAAAACTAAATTCATGAGCATGGGGACATAGAAAAAAAAAAACCATAAAACCCATGTCACCAATGTTTGAGGCTGATCTATTAGTGAAAACAAAGCACTAAGAAGAAAGGGGACTATGAGTCCCTTCTTCCTCCAGGGGAAGGCTCTTGGACCCTCACTAGCTAGCTCTTCTTACAACAAAGAAAAATGGAAAATGATGATGAAATAACTCTTTACAAATCCACTCAATGGTGTGGTGGATTATCCAATGTAATGGTGCCAATATGCTCTTGTCAAGGATGGAGTCCTCAAAACAATAGAGGCAGCATAACATTACTTTAAATTCCTTGAGAAAATGAGGTGCATCCATGTCTTTTTATAGCATTCATTTGGG
>CBVK0100189206.1:0-14027 GCA_900067695.1 Picea abies | reverse complement strand
CTTTTAGAGAAGCTACGATGGTGCTTGGCTTCTCTTGGCTTGCAGAAGAGTGATGAATAAATTGGGCATGATAGATCAGGTAAATTGTTGTCAAGGTGGAGACTGTTGAATATGCCAACTAATTCCCTAAAATTGGTGGATATGAGAAGATTTAATGGAGCCTATTTTGTAGCAGGTTGTTCAACCAAATCTACCAATTTGGTATGAACGCACAAGATTGGAAAATAATTTTTAAAATAATTGAATTATGTTCTACATTCACGTAAACCCATAGAGGCATAAAGGGATGGGGGAATAGTGGAATTGAGAGACAGGTGAGAGCATGAATCTTGGGTCGAATGGAAGCCTGAATTATAAAGATTGTTTGTATTTATCTCCCTTGAACAATAAGAAGACCGATTAGCATTGCCCCGTAGAGGTTTCCCTTACAAGAAGGGTTTTACCACGTAATTCTCTGTGTATTATTTTTATGTGATTGTCATGTGTTAATTGTGTTTTCCGCATTTACAATTACAACAATTGTCTATTGAATAAGTGAGTGTCATTGTCTACAGCATTAGCTAAATTTAATAATCAATGTTAAGAATTGATTGATCATCCCCAATCTCCATATAGATTAACATATTAATAATTAACATATGTTTTAGTAAAATGGTGTCAAATGTTATTTCAAGAAGGCTCGTACTTGATGTCACTTCCACAATACCGTTTGAGGCCCCCGAGGTATCTCTTAGAGGAAATAACATAGGATTCAACATGTAACATAGGATTCAACATGTATTACAACTTGCTTAATGTCTTACATCTATGGTGTTTGCGAAGAGTCAAGATTCTTTTCACCGGGTAATTTTGCATTCTCTAATCAACCATTAAAAACTGCATGTTGGTATTCAAGTGTACAGATGGAGCCATCTCAATAAGTAACCTTTTTCCATTGCAGGCTAGATAAATATATACTAATGCACAAGACTTATCGGTGGAAGAATCATTATGTATATGTGCCATTATGTTATCATTCATTTTTGGCATTTTATGTTTTATCAATGCTAAATCATAACTAGTATAGGTAATATATATTGTTTTTGATAATAGTTATCATGTTTTTGAGGTTTTTTAGTATTCCTTGTAAGCATAGACCGAAAACTTCAAAGTGTCAATCTATCAGTTTTTAATACATTCAAAACTCTTGATCTAAACAGTGAGAAGAATAAAAACCTTCAAAGTTTTAATCTACAAGGAATAAAAACCTTCAAAGTTTTATCTACCATTTTTTTAATAGGTTCATAACTCTTGATCTAAGCATGTAAGACGTGAGAGGAATTAAAAAACTTCAAAGAGTCAATCTACCAACTTTTTAATAGATTCAGAACTCTTGATATAAACCGTGAGACTAAGTGTAAATCCATTTGACAATAATAGATTTAGGGTTTATATATTACTTTTTAACTTTATAAAGATCTTATCCATATTTATTCCTTATGTAATTCTATTACCCATATAAAACAAGGATATATATGTGTAGGATTTTCTCTGTAAGTTGTTCTCAACTTAAAATAAAAATATTTATTATTTACTTGTGACATCTCTTTGCAACGTTCTTATCCAAATAATAAATATTATTAAAACAAGGTATATTTGGTGTCTTGCTATAATGCACTCACATAAAATGATATATATTTTTAAGTTTTTTCAATTTTCTTATACTTATAAAATACATATACATTAAAATTTAAAAATAATTAAAAAATATTATATATATATATATATATATATATATATAATCAAGGCTTTATAACCATAAATATAGCCTTAATTTTATATTAGTTAATATTTAAATTTTAAATATTTAAAATTAATTATTATATATATATATATATATATATATATATATATATATATATATATATATATATATTAAAATTAATGAATAATCAGGGCTTTATAGCCATGAGTATAGCCTTGATTTTATATTAGTTAATATAGCCATGAGTATAGCCTTGATTTTATATTAGTTAATATTTGAATTTTAAATATTTTAAATGTGATGTATAATTTGTAAATTTTTAATTTATAAAATATAAATAATTTTAGTTATTTAAATTTTTATTGGTTATAATTTTTGATAAATTATTTATTTTTTATTGGTTATAAATTTTGATGTTTTATTGTAGATTTGGCTATAAAGTTATTGAAACAACATATATTTAATACAATTATATTAGAAGGCATTGCATACTTATTGAATCACTCATTGACTCACTTTGTTTTATCAATATTTATGTTTGTCCACTCAACAACCAACCAAGTAGCTATACATTCCTCCCCTTGTCTTTCATTTTAGTAAGTATAAAAGTATGCTTTTATTGTAATGACAATGCTCTTGGCACTAACATATCATAATATTATAAATTTATTTTTATTAGCACTACTATTAATTGATAGTACGTGCTCACACACGATATCTAATGGAATTGTCTCTTAATATCTTGATGTCAAAAATGTAGTTTACTTATGGATTTTTCATTAAGATTCAAGCAAATTCAAACTGAAATCAGCATTAGAGTTTGAGAGAAAACAAGTAAATAATTTTAAAATGAGCAAATACATTAAGTCAAGATGTCAGGAAAAGAAATGCAAAATAATTAATTCAAAATAAACAATCTAATTCTAAAATAATTCAATTTCATTAAAGATGTTTTGAAAATTAAAAGTATCAAGATAATGTTTTGATTCTATTTATGAAGAGATTTGAAAGAACAATTATCAAGGAAGAAGAATTTTTCATTTCTTGTTTAGGCTGCTATGAATAAAACAATTCAATTTCATTAAAGATGTTTTGAAAATTAAAAATAACTTACCAATGTTTTAATTCTATTTATGAAGAAATTTGAAAGAGCAATTCTCAAAGAAAGAGAGTTTTTCATTTCTTATTTAAGCTTTGTTATTTTCTAAGTGAACTATTTAAATGGATAATGGATAATGGCTATTGTTCTATATTTTATCCATTTATATATATACACTTTAATTATGAAGTGGGAAATCACTTTTTCAATTTTTAAAATTTCTATGATAAATTTGTAATATTCTATCTAATGAATATGCGAGGTTGGAGTTACATAAGGATTATGTATCTTAATTTCTTAGAATGTTAATGGTATCTATTTTGGATGCATCATCTAAACACTAGTTCCAAATTATACCTGTATCTATTAAAAAATACTTTAAATTTTATTCTTTATAATATTATTCTTTATTTTTAATGTATTAATAAAACCTTTAATGCAATATAATGGTATATATATATATTTTTTAATGTATTTCTTATATATTGCTTGTGATATTTAAGAATGAAATTTATATATTGTTTATACTGTGTAGTGTTATGGTAAATGAAAATATTATAAATAAACTGTTATGGTACATGCAAATATTATAAATAAACTTATCATAATGAGTATGAGTATGTATTGTATATGATACATGAAAATATCAATATTATAGTATGATATATAAATTATTTACTGTGTAAAGAGTGCGTTAGGTGGAAATAAATACATAGATATCTCTTATATACATAGTATTTTAAGTTGTGTAGTACGGAGTAGATTAGCACTACTTGTTTTTAACATTTTATTTGATGTTATGTGTGCGCATGTGTAGAAACACATTGAATACATGTATGTTATAAATTATATACATGGCATGTCATGGCTATGTATAGAAGGATTAAAATTAATTAAGATAAAGTGTAATTTATGAATGTGATAGTTAGTATGGTGTAATATTAGACTAGATGTAATAAAATTGTTATTTTTATAGTTAGAAGTAAGCGTGTACTAATGTTAAATTCCTTAAAGAATAGGGAATTGATGAATACGATTTATTTTGGGGCATTTACTTCTTAATCACGATTTGAACCTCCAACAATTATGATGTGCTCATAGAACTATGAAATCTTTTGGACTTATCAAATTAAGCTTTCTATATAAAGTTATTTGATTTATTTACTAATGTCTAATTAAAGATTTTTTAGTTATAGAACTATGAAATCTTTTGAACTTATCAAATTAAGCCTTCTATATAAAGTTGTTTGATTTATTTACTAATGTCTAATTAAAGATTTTTTAGTTACTTAACTTTTAGTGGTTTCCTCGTTTGCTTGTTGATGCTCCTATCATTTACAATGGTAATTAGATTCTCAGTATATAACTAGGGTTCAAATTACACTATGGGAAGAGTTTGTTAATATATTTGGACCTTATATAGTATTATGCCGCATATGAAGTGTATTAAATGATTTTATAAAATAATGGACAATTGAAAAATAAGTTGGAATTTCACATTTATGTTTCTCCATATTTGTTATTCCCAGTGATTCTTAATATGTGTCTATTATAATTTTATATTTTCTAAATAATGAAAAGTAAAAAGGCATAATGACCATTTATGTTCAAAACAAGAGGTTCTATTTGTTGACATTCCTTGAGTATCAAAACTTTGATATGCATGACCAAGGGGATCTCTAAAAAGACATGGAAAAGCCTTGAAACATGAAAGTCAGTTGGAATATAGTTAGACTTGTGACTTTTCTATGTAATGTTATCTAAAGTAGTAAATGTATTTTAGTGAAGTTTTAATTGGAAGGATATCTTGATAGGATGTATTCTTATTTTGTATACGTCAACATAATGATGTGATTAAAAATTTGTAATCAGTTGAGTGAATGAGTGTGCTTCCCCTACGATCATGAACATAGGGTTCCTATGTATATAAAGTGCCTTGATGACATGTAGCTTGGAACCATATGAATTCATGAGAAGAAATAATTAATGAAACAACACCCTTAGGAAATTGAACAAATGTGTTAAGGTTCTATGAATCTCCCTTGAGGCTTGGAACATGTCTTGTAGCATGACTGGAGTGAGCTTATGGCACATGGATAAATTTAATTAGTCTTGAGCTTGTCATAGTGTCAACGAGGAATAACCTACTTTTGTTTTGGAGTTCACCTCACATAGTTGTAGGTAATTTTTTTGTGGAAGTGGAGATCTATTGTCTCTTGTAGGAGCACTTTGCTATTGAGAATGCATGGAGCACACAAGATCGAATTGGGCATATTTTTATGGCAATCCTTGTATGTGTATGTATTTCACAAGGAAACTAAGGGTCTATTACCATTACCCTATGATCTTATGAAGAGAAATTCATAAATTATGAATAGTCAAGGCTATGCAAGGTAAATGATGAGTTCATTAAGAAAATTAGTGAAATGTTATCTACTCCATATTGCTCTGATGATGTCGCTTCTCAAAGAGGGGGAAGAAAGGTAACAAAATGAACTGATCAAGTGAGAGAAACCCTAACCCTTGGTTGGATGGTTTCGTGGGAAAGTTCATACTTGTATGCATCATCATCACATCTCTCATTAATGCATCTTGAATAATGACATAAATCCTTATTTCTTTAGCCCATAAGCTGTTTGAATCTAACAATAAACTTGTGATGAATATACTATGAATGCTTATAATTTTTTACCTCTACTATTTCAAGATTGGAACTTGATATAAGGACACGGGAAAAATATGTCTTAAATATGGGTAATATAATTCAATCGATCCCTAATATTGGTTAATTAAGATCACAAGATTTATTTGACATAGTTAAAAGTTAATGGATTAATCTAATCCTTACTGCTCAAATTTCATTTTATTGGCACCAAAATTGAATTTTACACTAAGATCTGATCTGAGTTGTGCATTTTCTAGTAGTACCTTTGTGGAAAGTATGTTAGGCATCTCCACTTGGTACTACTAACAAGCCCCTGGAATCACAAACAAATTGTAGTTGGATACAATATTTAGGGATGTGATAATGTCAAGATTGTTGATGCTCTTGTTGGCATTGTTTTCCTCTTGTTTAGATTGTGAATTTGTGTTAATGTAACAAGGTGGATATTCCATCTATGTGTGTTCTTCCGATTGTGTTTCTATGAAAAATTGTTGTGCACTTTGAGATTACAGGGTTATAGGTTGTTGTCTTTACTCCAAGTGTTATTGTTTACTTGCACCACACCATCATTTGATCGGGACTCTACAATGGATTAACCAAGTAAATATGATTAATTACATAAATCATGATTCACATGATTCTAATTGGCAACATAAACAATGGGTATTTCATGAGAGGGATAGTTGTTTTAAGACTCCTTCCTTTTCTATCAAGCATGTTTGTTGTTGATATGATCGTTGATTTTTGAATTTATGAACCTAATGGAAAAATGTTAGATTACATTTTCATGTGACTATGTCTTGGCTGCAACAAACCCCCTTTAATTTTTCTTTTACAAGGGAAAGGAAACCCCCCCCCCCAACCAACCCCTACTAAAATTTCAAACCTATTGCATAATCCTCTACCTGCAACAAACCCCCTTTAATTTTTCTTTTACAAGGGAAAGGAAACCCCCCCCCCCAACCAACCCCTACTAAAATTTCAAACCTATTGCATAATCCTCTACTCCTTGAGCCTAATACTATCTCTTTTCCTAGATTGATGGAGTTGGAGGTTTTATCTTTATTGATGACTATATTTGATTGGTGTTCGATCTGATGATTTCAAATATATTCATGATGTTTATTGACCTATGATGTTTTGTTGACATTTTTGTGATAGAATTGACATGCCATCTTCTGACCTTCTTTTTATTCTGAAATGCTTGGTGATGTTATGTGGATGCAAGGTTTGATTTTCTTTTCCATCTCTTGATTGACTAACTCAAACTATGCATCTTCATGTTGGCACGATTGTGCTTCATGTTTTCATCTTTGTGCTTTTGCATGCATATTCTACTCACCTATTCCAAAATCTAAGTCTAAATTATGTAATTGTTGATCCTTCTTTCAAGTTGATACTTGGTACATGTAGTTTTAGGAAATTCATCTACCGCCACCATGTTATCGCTGAATAAAACTAACAGTCTCTTCTAAATTGGCTTAAAGGCAGGGAATATAATGTTTATAGTATTGACAAGTCTTCTTGTGTTCACATGGCTAATATCATTCTTTTGTTTTGTAGGAACAGTTTTGCAGGGACACTTCATTCGCAACTTAATTGCCTCATCCTTGGTTTCCAGATGCCTCACTCCTCCCCATGAAGCTTTTTTTTTTAATCCTACCCTATAAGTTTTTTTCTAAATTGTGGCCCCTAGGTGCAGAACCTTGATCGGAGGAACCCTGAGGGGGCATGGAACCTGAACTCCTGTGATTTGAGATTAATTTTCTAACTTGTAATTTAATTTAATTTAATTTAATTTTTCTAACAGATCAATGTGTGAAAAAGAAAGTGATAATCATATGGGACGGGGAAGGTGACTTCCCTCGTAACGGAAACATGCACACGTCAGTGAAACAAAAACAACACTAACACAAGTAGAAACTTCAGTAGCACCAACATTAAGTAGCAAAGGGATCCCTTAACATGGCTCATATAGTTTAGTTTTCTCCGAGGTAGACATATTGCAAGGTGAAATCATGAAAATCAAGCCCCCAACTTTCAATGGTTAGCACAGAAAGGGAGAAGAGGTCAAGGCATGGATATTGGAAATGAAGAAATATTTCGAGTGACTTGATTACCCCTCAAGGGAAAAAACAAGAAATGAAACCTACCACTTGCAAGGAAAGGTAGTTACATGGTGGGATCAACTTAAGCACACCAAACACCTTGATGAGAAGAAGTTTCATGGAGGTATTTTAAAGGATATGTCCAAGAGAAATATTTGTTTGAGCATTGCTATTAAATAAAGATGAAATATTTCTTTGAACTCAAGTTGGGAAGCATGACAATGGATGAATATGAGAAGAGATTCTTTGAGCTGTTGAAGTATGTTGGTTTCATAAAGGATGAGAAGGTCAAAATTAAAAGGTTTATGAGTGGTTTACCATCCTTCTACAATGACAAGATACATTATGATAACCCTAGGATCTTGGAGGAATCCATAAGGACAACAAAGCATCTTTACAAGAAGAGTAGAGGAAGACCAGTCTTCCAAAGAGCTTTGAATGACAAGATGAAGAGTAAAAAGGAGAAAGGGCAGAGAGATTTTAAGCCACCCTTTTTTAGAAATAAATCACAAGAAAATTAACAGGAGATTCAACCCAAAATGATCCCAAGTGTTACGCATCAAAATTCTTCACTTCGATAATGTCACATTCTCATTGTCGTAAGTGTCACACTTTTGTCGCAAGTGTCATAAGTGTCAAATTCTTTTCACGTAAGTGTCGCATCATGAACGACACCTTGGAAACACTTGATACAACCCCTAAAACATGTTAGAAGAAGAAGCCCCATCATTTGAAAGATGAAACAAAGTATTTTTCTATGGGAAATGGTCATCTTGGAAACATTTGGAAGAAAAACGCTCCCCTGCTCATATGCAGGGAGCACTAACACTCTTTGTCTATCTAGCATGGAATGTTGAAGTGCTCTATTTCCCATCGTAAGGGAGCGTTGAATTGGTTGAGCAAATCTCGGGAGAAATCCCCTTTTTCTCTAAGGACAACTATGGATGGATCGATTTGGTTCGGATTGAATCTAACCCACAGACTGCATCTAAGGGAGATATCACAACTAATGCAGCCATATCCTCAACTAATCCCAAATATAAACATGGTGGTTGAGCCTCTCAAAGCCTATAAATGGAGGCATGCTCATGGTGAACAAAGAGGAAAAACAATCAACAAAGCATTGTTATTCTAATTGTGGATATTTTGAGCAAGGGGTTGGATGAGGAGGACTTGGAGAAGCTGCAACATCATCTGAAGATTGTAAGTGTCTCTTTAAATTTCTCATCAATAGACTTGGCCTATTTCCTTATAATATGTGTTTGCATGTATTTGTCTATGTTTGTTTTAATCCTTCATAGATAGATCAATTTTGTCTAATCCATTAGAGTAGGGGATAATTGTTTGTCTCTTGTCATCCATCGCAGGTACTATTTGGGACTCGTGGACTGGAGTAGCATGGACAAAATTCAAAAGTGAGGTACATTATACTATCCCTCTTACTCTCTTTTTCGATGGGCATAATTAGTCTATAGGAATGGTAGTATCCAAAGGTAGTTTTTTGTCTCGATAGAGGGGTTTGTACTCTGAGGGAAGATTCACCTATCCGCAGGGGAATTATTCTGTAACAGATATGGAAGGGAAAGAGGATACAATGGGGATGGAAGAAGCCCACCTACCTTTTTTAATTGTGGTGATACATGCCACTTGTTGTAATTATGTACCAAGCCACATGCACTATATGTATATTTCCACTACGCAAACCATGTCACGAAGGATTGCCTAGAGTTATTGGCAAAATGGAAAGAAAAAAAGGGGTACTACAACATGATGACTATTAATCCACACAAAGAATAGAAGCTAAAAGAAGAAGTTGATGCATTGGTATTAAACCAAGGAGGTATCCACATGAGAGTTGACCTGCAGAAAGAAGAATGCTCAAAACAATAGTTAGAAGGGAAATCAAGAAAGCAGTGTAGGTGCTTCCTAAGTTTGACGTTGCGCAACAGAAGCAGTTCTTGCATAATTCTTAGATGGTGTTGGAGGAGGACCATGTGTGCAAATAATTGCAATGCACAATGTAGAGGTCAATGGAAGAGGAACATATGCATGAAGAGTTGTGATGCACGACGCGAGAGGAAACACATTCCAACACTTACCTCAAGGCTAATTCAGAAAATCAGATAAGCGGGTTTTTTTTTATTGTCTTAAGGTCTCGGATGATCCTATTGTTACCAATAAATTGACCTACATGCTGAAAATATGTATGGGGAAAGGGGAGAACAAAGCTTCTATTTTTTCCATGCTACTAGAAAGGGACGTGCACCATATCAACAGATGGAAGCACACAAGGAGATAATTTAAGATGATAGATGAGCTAGGGAGTTTTGAGACGGACGATGTCATGTTGGACCTGAGATTTGACATTGCATATCTTGCCAAATAAATCACGGGAATTGATGGGTAAACCAAAGTTGGTATGGTCCCACATTCAACTCAGGCTTGCCAACCAATACACAATTTATCCCATTGGTAGGTTGGAGAAAGTTGAAGTGAACATCGATGGGGTAAAAACTAAAGAATACTTTGGAGTGATTGAGATTATGGATTAGAACCCTATCCATATCTAGTTGGAATTGACTAGGCATTTTATAACAATGTCATACTAAATCTGAAGCAACGACAAATGTCCCTTGAGATGGACACCTTGTGTGTCATTGCACCACTAGATCCAAATGAGGGCAAGAGATATAATGAGTTTGTAAATGAAGTTGCATAGATCTTGATCGTCAATAATATATATAACATCACAGGACACAGGGAAGACTATATGAATCTGATAGTTGATGGTGAACTAAGCTAGTGAAATATGACACAGATTTAGAGGATGTGACGGAAGAATAAGTTGTGTGAGGCATCGACCAGGAGATGTGCACAAATCACCAAACCAGTGCGTTAGATCAAATCATAGTTGTGCGAATTACCAAGGTTTGACAGGACATGCCCGACATACACCTTTTTAGCATAGATGGTTGGAGAAGCTGCAACATCATCTGAAGATTGTAAGTGTCTCTTTAAATTTATCATCAATATACTTGGCCTATTTCCTTCTAGTATGTTTTTACATGTACTTGTCTATGCTTTTTTTATTCTTTCATAGATAGATCAATTTTGTCTAACCCACTAGAGTAGGAGATAGTTTTTTGTCTCTTGTCATCCACTGCAGGTACTATTTGGAACTCTCGGATTGGATCAGTGTGGAGAAACTTTGAAAATGAGGTACATCAAACTATCACTCCTTCTCTCTTTTTCGATGGGCATAATTAATCTATAGGAATTCTAGTGTCTAAAGGTAGTTTTATGACTTAATAGAGGGGTATGTACTCCAAAGGAAGATTTACTTGTCCACAGGGGAATTATTTCGTAACAGAAATTGGTGACTCCACTGGGGAGTGAATTCTCATTTTTTTGTTCTTTCCTTGGTTTGTCCTTACCTTTTGTTTATATTTAGATCATGTCTCTTGATTTGATCTATCTTTACATATTTTCATATTTGCTAAGTTGTCTTACAAAGACTCTGATTGAATTTCCTTGAGTTTTTGAGTTTTCTGGGGTTTTTCTAAAACTTGTCTCAGGACAAGTTCCATCTCCAGTTTAATTCATAGTGATGATAGTCTGATCAACGCTTCCCTGGAGAGTATTAGGGAGCGTTGTAGAGCTTTGGTTCCTTGATTACCAGAGCATCGATTTTTCTTGCTTTGAAAAATTGTTGATTGTTTTCTTGTTGGGCATAGTCCTTTGATATTCCTCTCTGGATCAGATCCTATTCTATCAGATCTTGCCTTTTGTTTGACTTAAAACTTTCTTCATTTCATTCTTTTAGTCTTGATTGGGTTTGTGTTGTCTTTCCTTACTGCAAAATCATTCTTTTAGTCTTGATTGGGTTTGTGTTGTCTTTCCTTACTGCAAAATCAACTTTGTTCTCCTAAACCTGATTTCTTTTTGCTGCTCTTTTCGATTATCTGATTGATTAGAGGTTTTCATCGGGAAAGTTAATGATCTTAGCATTATTTTCTTTGTCTTTGATCCCTTACTCAATTTCGGAAGGCTATTAAGTCTGATTTTTTTCTTTTTTGGTGTTTTTCTTTGAGTGGATAGTTTGTTATTTTTTTATTTTCTTATTGACTGCTGAGAGTGTCTTTCTTTGTGTTATTTTGCTCTTTGTTTTCTCAAAATCACTGTAGTGAATTCATTTTTCATTATTAGTGAAAGAAAGAAGAATTAGACAAACTATTCAATTTTCATTTGCAATCAAACAAAGAAATACTTGTATGCATTGGTGTTGAATATTGGAAAGGTTTTCTAACAAAGAAATACTTGTATGCATTGGTGTTGAATATTGGAAAGGTTTTCTGTATATTTTGGCATTTGTTTGAATTCTTGTTGAGAACGAAATAGTATAAAATTTTGAATTCTTGAGTGTTTTTTTAGTGACAAAAGAAAATAAGCTCTTCTCCTTCCCATAGCTAGAAGTTCATTGAAAATACATTTTGCATCTCATTATTTTCATCTTTTTGGAGTCGAGTATCAAACATCATTAGTTTCACTGTCATTTCACCTTTGTGTAAAAAACAACCATGAAAATGAACGCTAATTCAAATTAAAATAGAAATGTTTTATTTTTAATATCTTTACACCAACACTAGACTAGGACTAAAGCTTTAGAATAGGCTATGAGAATAACTCTCCAAATAATTCAAGACAAAATCAGAATCTTGCAATAGGGAGAGTAAATCCAACTTGTGTACAAGCATATATGGGATCCCTCTCTCACACAGGAGTTAAACATGAGGTCACATTCGAGAGAGAAACAAAGATTATCCCTCTGAGGCTCAACCGATCGTAGTAGTACAATCATATATTGGGGTTTCTTCTTGAGGCTTAACTATTTTTATTTGGTCTCAGAGCTTCGTGAATTATGAATCCATTCGGGGTCCTCTGGAGTTTACAGGTTCACTTTTCATCAGTTTTCTTGAATAATTTCGAACTTGATATATTTCCCATACATTCGGAATCAACTGTCGACTGTACCCTCCCAGCGGCTGACTGTGAGTTGGTATCCTTAGTAGCCACAATATTTAGGGTCTTTACTCGAGGTGATGGTGAAGGGGAGTCTTTGTTGTACTTGGAACATATGTTGGTCAAACTCACTCAGGCTCGTTTGAGGGTAACCCATGGGTAAAACCGTAAGGAAGCTTGCACCAAGGTGTAATTATGTTAAGCAGGTTGTAAACGTAACTGATCCACCCACTCATATCCTATTCACTTCTCTCTTTGATCACCCGATGTTGGATTTCATCACCAACTAGTACGTTCATTGAGAGAAGGCATTGTTTACTTGTTGGTCTTCTAGATTTTTTAGCGAGTGGTGTTTATTTACTTTAAGTTGTCTTAAAAATTGGTACTATGGCTGATAAAGGTCTTCATAGATCACGTAGGATGAAAGGGTTGCCTCCAGAAGGCTACGGACTCTTACCTCCTAACTCACCTGAAGACACTTACCGTGAAGAGGTTGAGAACCATTACCTCCTAACTCACCTGAAGACACTTACCGTGAAGAGGTTGAGAACCATTGAGACACTGGGAGTGATGCTACTCCTTTGCATGAAAATCGTGAGAGAGCCTTAATTACGGTTGAGGAAGGTTCCACCTTTCCTGTAAACCTCTCTTTGAAAGTACCTCTCGATCCACTCCTTATGTGATTGGACTCCTCAGGTAACGTTATAGCAGAATATTACCCTCATCTACCATCAAGGCCATATAATCAATTAGATATGGAACCAATACAACCGAATTTCAATGAAGAATACATTACTCCTATCTGTTGTACTGAAATGTTAGATCCACATCAAACTCATGTTCATTCGATATGGAGAACTCCATCAGGACGAGACCTTTATGAAAAATTTAATTTTAGCCGACCGCCTTTTGACCCTCCACATTCCTCTACTTTCGTCAGTGCAGAGGCATGATCATTAGATTATCCCATCGACTGTCCCGTTGAACCCACAGTCAATATTTCTACCACTTCATGCCAAGTTCACAGTGAAACAAGATTCATGTTACCTAGTCAGTTGCAAAGTACCTTGACCATTACACCTCCTATCCCTCTTCAAGCTACAACTTTGTATACTCCACAGTATCTTGTTGGGACATCTTCGCATCACATAATGCAAAACCCTACCACACAACTAAACCCAACTATGGGTCAAATCCATACCATGGGTGATTCATCCTCCATCATGCAAATTCTGAATGGGGCAAGATCCCCTCTTACCGGTCATACCCCAATTTTTACCCAATCAATGGCAGGGGGACAACCTCAATATTCATTCACCGGAAACCCCCCACAATATTAGGGACCACCCCAAGGAGGTTAGTTCCATCAACCACATCATGGAGGGCCATCAA
>CBVK0100189205.1:0-14027 GCA_900067695.1 Picea abies | reverse complement strand
TTGGAGTGGCTTTGAGATTTTCCTTTGTCAATATAGATTGTGGTTATTGTCAGATCTATTCTCTCAGAATTCTTGGAGTGAAAGTGTGTGGGGAACAAAGGACAGTTGGAAGGGACCTTACAACATCAATTCCATGGTTGTAATCTCTCTTTCACATTTAATATGATACAGTAATATAATTCTTTCCTATAAAGATTGTTGTACTTTATTGTATAATTCCTTGATCATATACATAGATTGAATGTTGAATAGATTGTGCTTTCTTCACTTTGGTTGGTTTGTGTTGTCTTGGTCTTGACTGCACGAGAGAACTGGAGCGAAGTAGGAGCAACAAATACCATAGGAAGCGATAATAAGGTATGTTATTAGTTCTTGCCTCCTATTTAATTCAAGGGTTAAAATCTAGGGAAAGAGTCATGTTCTGTCTTGCTTTGTTCTAGATCCAGGTGGATCTAGGGAGATCGGTTAGTGTCCGCACCTACAGATTTATCCAATAACATATATCCCCCCAGTTGGGGGGTGTGGGGGCAAGCGAGCCCCCAGCGGGAGTTCGGGGGCAGCGTCCCCCGAAGCAAAAATTGCCTTGTAAAAGTATATTGTAATTTCATTGTAAATCTAGACCGTTCATTATAAGGTCGCATATCTAACGATAGAGATTCTGTTAGGGTTTTTTTCCCTAGAAGGAAACCCTCTTTTATGAGGTAAATGTATTGCGGCTATGTAGGTTGGCAAGTATTGTATTCTGAGAGAGGAGACTATGAGAGAAAGAAGAAGAAGTTACAACGGGTTTTGTTGTAGGTTGTATCCCTTCATTTTGCTGGATAATAATAAAGAAAGGACCTAGAAATTTCTCTGGTGGACATAGCCCACACTGGGTGAACCACGTAAATCTGTGTCTCTCTTGTATTATGTATCTTCTGTGTTTTATTTCCGCACTTGTTTTATTTTATTTCTCGACGTTCCTATTTTTCTAACACTTTTGTCCAGCTAAACTGACAGTATTTCTTTAGCATCTTCTCCATTGGTGTTGTAATCTATGCATATCCTTTGATGAATTTTTTGTAGTAGCCAGTATGTCCTAGCGCAGTGCACAGTTATTTGACCAACATCAGAGGTGGCATTTCGACGATAATGGAAATTTTAGATGGGTCTACCATCAATCCCTGCTTACATACAATATGTCCTAACAACACTCCAAATGGTGAGAAGAAGATGCACTTCTTCAGATTCAAAGAAATTTGACACTGTTTTCACTTATCCAACATTAGTCTTAGACATTCAATATGGTTTTTCAACAAACTAAACACAGTCCAATCATCAAAATATGATTTTAAAAATTTATGCAAAAATTCTTTAAATGCTTCAACCACCACCCTGGAAAAGATGGTTGGGGCATTCTTCAGTCCAAATGGCATCACTGTATATTGGTAAGATCCCCATTTTATGGAAAACATGTTCTTGTGGCGATCTTCCTTAGCAGTCCAGATATGATGGTAGCCTGAAAATCCATCTGTAAAAGAATATACCTCTTGGCCTTCGACATTGTATAATAATTCATCAATGAATGGTGTAGGGAAAGGGTCATGCAAACATGCATCATTCAACTTCCTAAGATCCACACATATCGTGATCTCACTTGTATTTTTGTCTTGTACTACCATAGGGATAATCCACTCTGATTCTTTGACAGGTTCAATAATACCTACTTCCATCATTCTGTCGAGCTTGATCTTCGTTTTTTCTTTATATTTAGGGTTCAACCTGTAGGGTCTTTGCTTGACAGGCTTCACACCTTGTTTCAAAGGGATCCTCATCTCTCCCATAGGTCCTTTGATGCCCTTCATATCAGTGAACTTGGTCGGAAAAAAGTCATGATACTCATGCAATAACTCTGTAATCTTGTTGATGGTTGCAGCATCCCAGTAATATCCGACATTGGCAAGCTTCAAGGTCTCTTCTGTTCCAATATTTACCTTCTTAATCTTGATTGGTTTCCCAATAAATTGTATCTTGATTCATGGTCCTTCTACATCTATTTGGCCTTATATTTCTGTGATGTTCACCTTCCTTGGATCAACATCTTCATAAGTATTGATGTTGTAACACCTTTGCAGTTTCTGGAATGGCGTAGTCCATTCATCCTCTTCTTGTTCCATAGGGAGGCCAGAGGCCTCCTCAAATACCTTCTTTCTTACAATCTGTAAGTCTTGTTCTACCGATGGATATTTTCTTTCAAAGAAAAAGGTTGTTACAAAGTTCTAATTCATACCTTCCCAATCTGCAGTGATAAGGCACAACTCCGCTTGAAGGTACCAATTGATAGGGGTTGTATCTAGTGTGTTAATGAATATGTGTATCCACTGTTCTTGAGGAATACTGCTCCAAGATTATTCACAGCTTCACACATGTTCCTTCGGATATTTTCGACCTGTGTATCTCACTTCGCATCACTCCACTTAGGCTGAGAACCATGCTATCATCAAAGTACAACATTGTGTCCAGTATATAGTATTAATTTTGTGCATCCCCCACCATCTGGCTAGTGTATCTTTCAAGATCTCATCCATTTCCAACAGTCTCGGTTGTTTTGGTATACTTGCTTCAAATTTCATCAAGAAGGATTCTAAAGGATTCAAACCATCAAAGGTGGGAAAGTTTCTTACCACTGTGCCAATTGAGTGAACTTCTTTGTTCAACCTGGCACATCTTCTTGTGGATACTTCATACATTTGGTTCTACCAGTTCTCCAGTGCTTCTTCTAAGTCTAATGAGTATGCACTATCACTTCGCCAGCTAAGAGTCCCTTCGGCTGTAGGATTGATATAATCATGTTGTCTGGCTATTAATTTGTAGATGTTTTCCATTTCATATGCGTGGTATTCTTCTCTGATGGGCTCTGTGTATCGCTGACCCTCATCTGGATCTAAGGGTGAAATGACCCTAAGGCCATCTCTTTCAAATGTCATATGCCTTTTCTTTAAATCAACAACAATGGAATTGTTGAAGGCCCAATCAATTCCTAACAAACCAAGGTAAGGGCAACTGTCGTCGACTATCTCAATTACTTCAAAATCTACAAATGATCTTACTCCATCAATGTCCATAGGGACATGCTCCAGTTGTCCAAATGGGCTGACAGCTTGTTGATTATCCATCCTAAGCCTGATGGGGGAATAGATTAACTTAGGATTTCCCATTAGTGCCCAATTTTGATTCATCATGACATTGACCTCCGACCCTAAGTTGAGGACCACATAGTCTATGTCACACTCTCCTATTTGAGCATTAAAGTGTAATTATTTATTTGTCCTTCTCTTTTTCCCGATTTGGTGCACTGCCTTTCGCAGTAAGGGGTCTATCCTTCCTATCTCATATTGTCTGATTAAATTCTATAACTCTTGTACATTGCTTTTATATTGAACTAACTTAACACAAGTACACAAAAAGTCCATGAGTTTGCTTACCTCTTTTCCTTCTTTTGGCGAAGCAGACTGATCAAATGCCTGAGGCATTCCATATTCTCTTATTTCTGGTCGTGTCTTTGATGAAGTGCCTTGATATACCTTGAACACTTGCCTTGCTTCCTCAAATATTTGTCTTTCTTTCCTTGCATCAAAAGTCTGGGTCTTCTCGGCAGCTTTCCTGATTCCCGAGTCTTCTACGATATTTCCTTGGGTCGCTCTATCATGTCCTGTAGCAGCGCCTCCTCGAGTAATAAAAGAGACTCTAGGATCGGTTCTGCAGGATTCTTCTTTGATCAACTGTATTTGCGGGTTCTGGTGAGGTCCTCGTCTTTCCTAAAGTTTAGCCAACAATACTAGACAATCCTCAATGACATGCTCAAAAAAGTTACAATAACTACAAGTGGTGCAAGGATTCTGACAATCCCTTGCTAGATGTCCTGGTTGTGCCCAGTTATTACAGATTATTTGTCCTCGACCTCGAC
Organism: Picea abies; assembly: GCA_900067695.1. NCBI lineage: Eukaryota > Viridiplantae > Streptophyta > Pinopsida > Pinales > Pinaceae > Picea > Picea abies. The sequence goes on along the minus strand of CBVK0100189205.1, from coordinate 10,081 downwards.
CCATACCTCCTCCTTGTGCTCATCCTCTGAATCCACCACGAGGATTGAACTTGCCTCTTCCTGGAGAGTTGTACTGCGCAGTGTTTTCTTCTTGTTGTACTTCACCTTGGATCTTGTAGATGTCTCTTGACCTTTGGCACATGAGATCGTAAGCCCTACAATCTCTATCATCATGTCCTACTAACTTACAAAATGTGCAATATAAGTTTTTGGGTGTCTGAACATACTTCTGCATGTAATGGCATTCACCTAGGCGATGTCGATTTCTGCATACTTCGCACCAGGGCAATGTGACTTGCTTCAAGCGGCTCGGAGCTCCTGAGGAAAAATATTCATGAAATACAGGGTAGTGTTCCTTATCATGGCCTTCTGATCTACATATGACACACCATATATATTCTCTTTTGTCCTTTCCCTTATCCTTCTTTATGTCCTCAACCTGCAAAGACAAACTAGTCAGCTGACTCAAGATACGGCTCATACCTGAGCTGGATTCTCCCATAGGGGTTGATTCAAGTTTCATGGCGATCTCTAGTGCCTCAGACTACAAAGCAATTTTCTGTTGCATTAGAGGAACTCTGATGTGTGGTAGTAGCGCAATGATGAACTATTCCTTGTTCTTCTCATCTTGGATCTTAAAAGTTAATCGACCTATTAAGGTATTGAATCTTTGATCGAATTCCCAGACAAGTTTGGAAACCTTTTGTTTGATCTCTTTCAGCTCTGTAATACATTATGACTTTGATTTGGGTTTCTTGAACTCTGTATTTAGCGCATTCTTGATCTCATTCAATGGTTGGGGCTATGCAATCCCCTAGACAAGCTTCATGTACCATCTCAATGTGTGATCTCTAAGAGTAGTGCTGAATTGGGTCCTTTTGACAGCCTCATCAGTAACATTCTTAATATTCCACACAGCTTCACACAGGAACCAATCTTGGTATGGATCTTCATATCCATCCCCTCTAAAGATAAGGAACCTCATCTCATCTATCATAGAGCTTCCCGGGGTTCCTATCTGAGTATATGTTGAACTGCTAGTAATGGTACTTTGAGGACTCTGGTGGTTCAGACTATTCTAATTACTTAGGGTTGCCAAACCAACATTAGGATTAGTGATACTTACTTCCATAGTCTGCGTAGTTCCTGAGGTTTCTGGCTCATTTTGGCGAAGTTCTTCAGCTGCTTCTTCCTCTATCCTAGTGGGTTATGGATGTTCTTTGTCTGTTAGATATGCCTCTTCTCCACTGTAGAAACCCTCATCCCCGTAGTTCTTCTTGAACAGGTTCGCAAGGTGGACTCCTCTGAACACTCTCCCGCTGCACGTATGTCTAGCTCCTGTGTCATTGTCGCTGTCTAAATTCTTAAACATTAGCTTTCAAAATTCAACCTATCTACTGTATCTTTAGGATGTGCTTTTCATGCAATAGAATCTTGATCCTTAGTTTCAGAAACTATAAAATTTTCCCTCTGGGTCCTTTGAAAAAGTATCTCTCGGATTGGCTATACAATTCTACTTTATCAACAATAAATTCAGTGATGTACCCTCCAATAGTGCTATCGAACCAGTGATCTACAACTCAGGATACAACATTATTGACCCTTTTAACCTTATGGATCAGTGTCGAAGTCCAAACCATGGGATATCTAGGTCTAATCTCGGCCTAGGTATCTGCTAATCTAGCCACCCACTCAGACAACTCCAGATGGATTCCTCCAAACAAGATCTCGTGAATATCGATGAAGATGTATCTTTGTAGCCAATATTCAGTACTCAGCTTAGGTTTCTTATTCTGGGCTTTAGTGAAGTCCTTCTCCTAATCTTCTATCCACTTTTGAATCTCTGTCTTCGATGGGAACCACCTTGACATTCCCTCAAAAAGATTCTTGTCTCGACAACTGAACCATTTGTTGGCACAGGGGCAGACCCAAGGTTCAGCTCCAAGAGTGCACCAACAAGCCCTAGCTACTGGCCCTTTTGACAACACCTACGAAGCAGATGCAGTCTCACCCAAAGCAACTATGAGGGGGTTGTAGGACAGAGATGTCTACAACCAAGGAAATATCAAGAGGGTCTCACAACAACATCATAATCATCATGTATCAATTCCCTTCTTAGATCTACTCCTCACAGCTATAGATATACTCTAACACAACTATGCAATAACAGAATAACAATGATAGATATCAAGACATCAATCACACACACATAACACCAGACATACGTGGTTCACCCTCTCTCTAGGGCTACGTCCACAGAACTGCGCTATATATTTATTAAGATAAAGCATATAGTTCTGATCTATGCTCTCAGCTAGCAGATCTTCTTTCTTCTTCCTCTCTTTCTCTCCTCTTCATGTGCACCCAACTGTAGGAATTGACCTTCGCACACAATTGAAGATATTACAATACTAGAAAGCTCTCTCTCTGAGCACTTCTCTCTTACAATATAATATTCTCTCACAACAACAATAGAACTCGTTCAACAAAAATATCATACCAACCCTACTCAGGCCCTTTAGACCTTTATTTATACATTATAATATTCCATAGACAGTCTTGGGTCGGAGCCTAAGTGCTAAAACCCTAGATACCAAATCCCTAGATGACTAAAACCCTAGGTCAACTTGACTCGTTTTTCCTAGGCTTCGCCAGCCTATCTTTCCTTTCTTCCTACGCGGTGCTAATAGTGGCTTTTCCTACTTTCTGAGCTATCCTCGATCCATCTTCGTTGCTTATCTATCATCCTCGATCCTCTCATCCTACGACTTGCTTTTCTGTACTTCACTCCATATTTTCTGCTCTTTTGCTCACTTTGCCCCTGTAACAATTAATGTGTCTTCCTTGAAGTGCGCATTCCACCTTTTCTTCTTTGATCTTCACTTCCTTCCATAACCAAGGGCCAACAGTCATGCAAAAACTGCACTTGTTAGGATTCAATCAAATCTGATAGTAGTGACATCGTTCGAAGATTAGTCGAAGGTGTGTGGGATGATCATATCTCTTGCGAGAGCGTGATGCTAGATCATCAAGGTAAGCCTCGATTATATGTCTAAGATCATGGAAAGAAAAAGACATGGCCCACTAAAAAGTGGATCCAACATTCTTCAAGTCAAAAGGCATATTAAGATAAGAAAATGTGCCCCACAGACAGATAAAAGTTGATTTATGCTGGTCTTTGGGTTTGATCTGAATCTAGTTATATCTCAAAAAACCATCCATGAATGAAAAGACCTCGTAGCCTGCACATTCATCAATAATTTGATCAATCAATGAGGTGGGGAAATTATCCTTTGGAAAGGCCTTATTCAAGTCACGAAATTCCATGCACACTTGAATCGTACCCTATTTTTTGTTGACCGTAATGGGATTTGACACCCATTGAGTCAACTGAATGGGGTAGATGAAACCGACTTTGAGTAGTTTCTCTACTTCAGCCTTAATAGTTGTCACTTTCTGAGGATTCACTGGATGAAGCTTCTGTCAGACTGACTTGGCATCAATATAATTCATTATATCATGTTCGATAATTCTTGGATCAATTCCTGGCATTTCCTTGTAAGACCAGGCAAAAATGTCATGGAATTCCTTAAATAAATATGTATAGATTCGAATCTCCTCAGGGGAGCAATCTTCTCCGAAGAAAACATTGTCCACGATGCCAAGGGTTCTAGAGATATCTATAGGTACCGTTTCAGCAATAATTTCCATATTACCCTTGGCGTAAATTGTGTGCATTGTTAGAGGATTAACACGACAAGACCTATCTCCATTCATAGTCAACACGAATTCGCCTGCCTCTATTCTTATTAACTCCAGGAGAAAATAAGATTTGTAATGGAGATCATTCCAGGGTCTTTTCAGACCATTCAATGCCTATATAATTTCCTCATCAAAGGGCAAGACCAAGTCTAAAGAATCAGTAGTGGCGAGGGAACCTTGAGCCCAAATAGGCTCGAGAATTGGATCCAACTCCTATACGGGATTTCGATTGGGGTTGATCGAAGCTTGCTGGGCAATACTGTACACAAATTTTTCCACGGACAAGGGCATGGCCATGCCAAAATTCCCCTATCCCTTCCATCAAGGTCAATGGGGAAGGAATATTCCATGAATCATGAAAGTAAGTTGTTCATAATGACGACTCTTGAAAAATTCCATCCCTAGGCTGGTCGGGGGAAGCTGATATAAACTTGGCATCACCAAAAGGAGGTGGGTAATCGAAAGTACCCATCAAAGGTGGGAATAAGCCAAACCCCACATTGATGACATCGGGTTGAGGGTTATCAATCATCGGGACCATGGATGGCCCCGATCAAGGGTCAGGCCGAAAGAAATACAACTAGTCAATGGTTACAATTCAACCCTCGTGTGGAAACAACAAGACCCGAAAAACTATGGCAACCACTACATGCATTGCATAGGTCCAACTCCTTTCTAACAGAAGGTTGTAGTCAAGAGGCACATCGACCACTTCAAATTCGATGCACACGATCTTCTCTTCTAACTGCATAGAGAAAGAAGGGATGATTCCATGTGGTTTGAAAGAATGATCGTCGAAAGTAGTAAGAAGAGTAGGTGACAGAGAAAAAATGAGTTGGTTGATGGCCTTCCAGCATACTAGCGACATCACGCAAGTTGAGGCGCCCTCATCAACCACCGTGTGGAAAATATTCTGAGTAAAAGATTTCGTGGGGTAAGCCACTACTATCTGAAACACAACATGGTATGGGAGACAAGGTTTCAAGTCGTTTGTATCGAGAACAATCGTTCTCAGATTACATGTCTCTGCAGATCCCAAGGCAGATAACAGAGCCTTTCTCTACGAAGGGTAGCTTTGAAGGACATCTAAAGCATACATCCAGCAAGGGGTTTGTGAAAAATCCTCCACCACAAAGTATTTTTGGGTGGCCCTCACGTTCAGATTATGAGAATCTTTCTTTAATGCCCCTTTTGAGATGTGTGTCATTATTTCACCCAATGTATTCTTGATCTGGAGAGAAACTGTTGAGTTTATGGCTTCTTTACCCTTTTTGGCAGATTTTGGAATTTCGTAATCATGTGCCCTAGTTGCTATGTAAGAATCCCCTTTCATCATATAAACATTCACAACCAAGGGATTACTAGAAGATGCGGGGGGTCCCTGACTTCCCCCATCCGCACTCAAAGAGGCTTGAGTCATATTTTTCCCATGTGGAAATGGGTTCATTAAAAAAATAGGTTGTTGTTGTGCCAATAACTTGTAGGCCTCTACAATTCGAGGGCACAGGTGAATCGGATGGTCCTCCATGCAAAGGTTACATGAATACTTCAACTTTCACTTCTCTGTGTTTCCCCCACCAACATTGTTGTTGGGTTTCTTATCCCCCTTACCGTTCTTGTTTCATTTTTTTTTCTTTCCTTCAGACTGTTGGTTGGCCTTCAGGTTCATCGATTGCACACTGTGTACATCTGACGTTTGGGTAGGATTAACAACCGAGCATGAGGTCTGGCTGGATGTTGTCTACTGTATTGACAATTGTTGCAATTGATTTGACAGCTGATCAGTGGATTTTTCTTGTGATGAACCAACTATACCATTGGCATGTGGTCCATAAAATTTTTCTCGCCTTGTCAAGGATGGATAGTGGTGCATCTAGAAAAATATCATAGAGTAAGCCAGACTGAGAGTATATCAGTTTGAGTTGTTGTGCTCTCATTATCGCGTCCTCCTCCGAAAACATCCCAAAGTTGAAACATCCTTGGATAATTGAGGTACCAAACACTTGAGGAACCACTCCAGTAGGAAAGTCAGTGGTACTTGTACCTTGATCAAGCACTTCTAATGCTGCCATTCTCGGATTGATCTGAGATATGATCAGCCTTAGTCTGCTCAAAGTTGGTCAGCAATTCGGCGTCAGCATCGTATCTCATAGGTAGTTGGAAATGATTCAGGAAAACCATCACCAAATCAATAAAGTAAGAATATCTTGAGCGTTCAATCTCGATGTACCATTTCATGGCACCCCTGATAAGAGTGCATTGAAACAGGCGCAACTGTACGGAGTCATCTCACAGCAAGTTTGACGAGAACCATAGGTGGAAATTTGTTATGTGATCACTTGGATCTTCACCAAGCTTGCCTTCAAATTTCGGGATATCCGAGGGCAGCTTAGTCGGCATGGGAGGCCAACGCGGATCATGAAAAATCGGTTCATTAAGCAACCTTGACAAGTCTGGAGGATGTAACATTGCCAGAAATAGTAGTTTGGGTTGGGTACTATGTACAGGAAAAAGGGAGCCTAGGGTTTGAATGGCACCAGGTTTCCAAGAAAAGTTGGGTTGCTTGCCAAGGTTCTCATAGACACCATGGCCTTGACTAGCATATGAAAACTATGCTTGCTATGACATCATCAAATGATTCTTATAATTGGACGGCGAGGGTTGGGCAGGGATTTCTCTCTACGTTCTGTTCCAAATATTCTGGAAAGGGTTTCCCCCTGCCAATCCAATGAGCATAGGTACTGAGCCTTTTCCTGGGTTCCATTGACCATGGAAGGTCTTGCCCCCTGGTCAACATCCCTGACGAGGGAACCAATCCCTACCAAGTATTCCAAAGTCCTTGTGAGGACAAAACTCATGTCCTTTCACCCTGTGTAGGAATAGTACCATGCACAGGATTATGTTGTCCAAACCATAGGTTTCCCCCAACCGAGATGGCAGCTGACGAAAACCTGTTATTACCAAATGCGTCAAACAAATAGAATGACATTGATCCCACCAACATGATGTAAGAAGATGGTCCTATATCTCCTACTCCAAACAAGCTGTAGTTTTTGTTTGGCCCGACAAGTGGCTAGAAAACACCACCGAGCGAGGGGGACGAAGGAGGTATATGACCCCCACCGTAAGGGATAACATTATAGGAGGTTGAGGTGCCCCCCATAGACCCTTGCAGGGGAGATTTTGAGCTCCCTGCCCCCAAATCCAAGTCTTCATTGTAACGGTGACAGTGGTGGCTCTAATGCAACCGACAGCAGGCCCTGAAGCCTTCACGACCGACAGAGCTCTTGATCTTCCACCTTGTGAAAATATCAATGACATAGTAAGGCATTAAATAACGTTTAAAACCATGCACACAATAGAAAAATTCCTACAAGATAAAGCAAGAAAACCACTATCTAGTTGGAAGAACAGTTACGCCAGCCAACACTAGAGAAACTTACCGGTGTAAGTGCAACTCAAACATGGAAGCACCCTCCATTTATACTCTGCAAAGCATGGCCTGACGTCTACCCTAGGTACCACGGTATACCCCCACAGTCAATTATGTAAGTCTCTAGAATAAAGGCAACTAAGTTGCTAGCTCATAAACAATCACCAGGCGGGTACAGTCGACAGTCGGGTGGACCGCAATGAGAAGGATAACAAGTCTGAAACCTACTAAGGGTATCGAAAGAAAGTGGTCCAGAAGACAACTGAGTATATCAAACGGATTCGAGGTCCATGAAGCTTCGTAGGAAAATGCAAGCGATAGTATCCCACTACGCTTGGTCCATCTTTGGAGGGGTTATCTCCTCTACCTTTCCTCACATGAACTCGTGTTTATCCACTGTGTTAGATGGGGATCCCGGATAACTTTCACATCACTAGACTTTTACACTCCCTAGCTCCGAATCCAATGTTTGTTTGTAATCCTTGAAGATTTTCCTCTTCAACCTAATTCAAGGCTCTAACCCTAAACTAGTTGATTGACCCTACAAACATAAAAGTCTAATTAATTTTAATTAGAATTCATTTTAAATTGTTTGTTTTAACTCAAAGGATATGGCAGTGAAACTAGTGATGTGTATGAGAGACGAAAAGAAGAGGAATAAATGAAACTGAAAGCAAAATTACTTCCAATTAACAATAGAGATTTACAACTAACTCTTTAAACCAACTTTTTCACAACTAAATTTTTTCAAGATCTTTAAAAGGAAGACCTAAAATGAAATTTCACTTGACTACGAGCTACTTAATGTTCTAAGAAATCAGTAAAGAACTTAAAATAAAATGAACTCTTTTTCCTAACAAGTAAGATAACTAACTCCAACTACTTTACCAAACTAAGAAAGGAATTTTTTTTTTTATTTGAAAATGATTCAAACAAGAACAACTCGAAATAAATCCTTTTTCTCTTTTCTTTGAAGAAGACGAAAGGGGGGGAAATTAAAAAACAAGACAAGACCGAAACTTACCTCTGGCCCACTACGGATCACAGGGAGTCACTAAAGACACCAAACAAGATGATCAAAAACTCAAAGAATTGCCTAAAAACCCTTTCGAAGTAAACACAAGAAATCTTGAAAAAGACAAGCAAACTAACATCTAACCCAAGCTATGACTGTAAAAACAAAGACATTGGACTTTATCAAGAAACCCTGAAAGGTAAAAACCTCAATCAGGAAAGAGGATGGCTGCCTCTTTTTCAAAAACAGTTCCTTGAACTAGCTACGCTATTGTTGTTTTAGCAGGATGTGTATGTACATGGGTTGTTTACTAGACAAAAAGTGTATGTATGCAGGTTGACCCACTGTAGGGCACGTGCACCTCTGTAATTTCTCAAAAAAATAAATAAGACAGACATAATGACAGGAAAGGGAGAACTGGTATGGCACCAAAAGGTGACCATAATCCCTTAAAAGACTCGGTAGACTCAAAGAACTCAAAAGGTAATAAAACCAATCAAACACCCAAAAAATCCCCTAAAACCCTAAAGGCTTCCCTAGTATGGTCGCCAATTCTGCTAGTGAGAAAAACCCCCCTATGGCTACACCAGGTTTTACAATGTAGGAAGATCAATAACCATTTAAAAGTCTCCTACTTATCTAACTACCCCAAACATATCCTAGACTCATACACAAAAAGAAAATTAAGAAGGATCAGGTAAATGTACCTCTACTCCGCGTCTGGTGATGATCCTCTCATGCTTGATAGCTTCACTTACTGCAAACCTCCTCCCAAGGATGACCTACATCCAAAGATAGACAGACAGAAAACTACAAGCATGTGTTTCATATATCAATAAGGGTTAGACATTAGAATAAAAACATAAATCAAATGCAAACATTCGACACATCATGTTTTGGGACAAGAAAAGTACTTCTTTTATTGATAATACAATGATCACTTACAAACAAAGTCGGCTACTTCTCCATGAACCTGGTTCAGGTTCCTCTTCACCAAGCTCCAAGTGCACCTCCGTGTATCTTTCTCCTATCAACCTTCTTCTTGGGAAATGAAATGGGTTCTGATGGAGGAAAAAGGGAAAAATGAGGAATTCTGAGGCTATTCTCACAACAAGGCTGCAAATGCTTGGGGCAAGGAGGGGATGTGAAATGGGTAGAGTTTCACTGTTCTTATGTCTAGCTATGGAATGATACCCAAACACCTTGTTGGCACATGGAAAACACAGGGTTCAATGCTACAACAATGCACCAGCAAAACCGTAACTACCAGCCCTTCCGACAACACCTGCGAAGCAAATGAAGTCTCACCTGAGGTAGAAGCAGGGGTGGTTGCAGGACTTAGTTGTCTGCAACCTTAGCTGGGACACATATATGTGATTGTAATACTTAACAGAGCACTTAGCACCGATAGTTCATCAATATTTAACCACTATCTACTACGAAGATGAAACAGAGCATCGCATCATTCACTCAGATCTTTTGTATCTAAGCACTTATCATAAAGAGGTAGATTAAATCTCATAGATTCAAGCACTAAGCATATTCACATAAGCCAGTTCTACATTCGTATTTATCATTAGCATAAATCATAAATCTATCTATCTATCTATATCAAATCACTTAGCAAATAAAGGCATAAACACATCAAGACATAGTGCACAAAGCAAAGAAACACAACATATACGTGGTTCACCCCCACCCTGGGGCTACGTCCACCAAATATTCTTCTTTATTAGCTTCTTCAATAGGTTACATTCATACAGCCTCAAAACCCTCATCTGCATAGGACAGAAGATCTGTGCAGCTCGCTAGAACCTTCTTCCCTGAGCTAGGATACAACACTAAGCCTTCTAGTGAGATCGGAAGAGCGG
>CBVK0100189204.1:0-14029 GCA_900067695.1 Picea abies | reverse complement strand
TGACGCTATATAGGCTCACGATCGCTATCTTTGAATGAGACGTATGCGATCAGGGTTGGAATTTCAAAACCCACGAGCAAGTCAAATTCGACGGATTTGCCGACTTTAATGACCGTTCTGCCGCCCACCCCTTTGGCATGGCAATGAAATAATTAGTGCTACTCAAACCTCATAGTTCTATCTAGTGTGCTAGGTTGGACATTTCAAGAAAATAATGAATTTTAAAAAGAATCATAATAAAAAAAAATAGTCTAACTCCTCATACCTCAGAGTTCTAGTAGTTTTGTGTAGTGTGTTATGTTAGACATTACAATAAAATAATAAATTTGAAAAAGAATCACATTAAAAAATAGAATTTAAAGTATACACAACTCTCTGAATGCCTCATTTTATATTTAATGTTTGTTTCAAAAATTAATGCTTAGTTTCTTGAGCATTGATAAAGATAGATTATATTTTAGATTAAATAAAATATTCACTATTTAAGTTTGTTATTTAGAAAAAATAATATAGCAAGGGTTGTATAGCAGCACAATTTGTGTCTCTTTAGTTAGGAAATATATATTGAACAATAAAACTTAATATAACTAAATGCATATATAATGAATAGTTTTTTGTCAAAAGATAATAATTAAACAATACATATAATAAAGAAGAATAACATTATTGTTTATGCAATATGACAATAAAAAGAATAAAGAAAAATAAGTAAAAATATTTAGTATTGTTGATGCAGAAACAGTTAGCATAAGACTTTGTAAAAAACAAGCAAAAATGTAAAGTATTCAATGTGCAGTAAAACTTAGTAAATAAGTGAAATGTTCAATGGGAAGGTGAGCATATTGGGGAAGCAAATAAGTGAAATGTTCAATGGAAAGGTTAGCATATGGGAGAAGCAATGTATAGTATTTGGAATGAAAACATTTAGGATAAAACTTTGTAAAAATATGCAAGGTAAATTAAATAGTAAATGTTCAATGTCTAGTAAAAATTTGTAATTAAATAGTAAATGTTCAATGTGGAGTAAAACTTAGTAAGTAAATAAGTGAAATGTTGAATGTAGGGGTTATCCGGAAGAAAGGATAATAAGTGAAGTATTCAATGGGGAAGTAAGCATATCAACAAGTATAAATTCTAAAACCATCTTACATATATCATTTACTAAAGTAAAATGTGTTATATGGTTATACCTGAAATTTGTAGTTTTCAAATTTATTGTACAAGATAATACCCTTGTTTTTCTACAAATATAAAAATATTTAATTTTACAATGAAACCATTTATATTTTTGGTTGTATTTGTCCTACAAGTTGAGACAAAGTAATAATTATAAACATTGGAACAAGTAAGCAATATAGGTTGCAAAGTTTAATATGGGAAATAGTCAATTGAGTTCATGCCTTGCATTTGTAGTTGAATTCTACTTTAGTGGTTGACTAGGCATTTGAGAAATAATATTAAGATCGTGGAATCATTATTGAAGATGCCATAGCTCTTTAGTGGTTCACTAGGCATTTGAGAAATAATATTAAGATCATGGAATCTTTATTGAATATGCCATAGCAAGGCCAGGGGAACAAGAGCTTAAAAAATAAATGAAGAATAACTAAATCTTTGGTTTGAATCTCACTGGGCATTTGAGAAATAATATTAAGATCATGGAATCTTTATTGCAAGATGTCATAACAGTGAGAGGGAACAAGAGCTTAAAAAATAAATGATAGAATAACTAAATATTAAAAAATAAATGATAGAATAACTAAATCTTTGGTTTGACTCTTTGTATTGTGCGGAAGTAAATGTCTGTGAACATAAAGGACAACTGTGAAATTGTGGAAGGTTCACACATAAAAGTCAGTAAAAAGTGTGTGGAGGCTAGGATGTGTTAGAAGCAAAAGGAGGTAAATTTCTCTGCATAGAAGATCATATTTAACATTGGACTATGTAAAAAAAAGCAAAAACATGTAGCATTAAACTTAGTAAAAAGGAGTATGCAGAGGTGAGGATGCACGACAAACAATGTAAAGTGTGTTGATGTCAATATTTGTTGGAAGCAATGTAAAGTGTGTTGAGGATAGGATGTGCAGGCACAATGTAACGAGAAGAATGGAGCATCAAATAGAATATACCTATAAGAAAGAAACAAAGATATCTAGAAATGGGTATTAGTTTTTCACAAATCAAAAAGAAAATAAGACTCATGAATTACTAAGTGAACAAAGGGAAAGAAGAGGAAAATAAGATGTAATGGATGTTTGACTTACCAAGAAGGAAATGTTTTGTTGATTTGTATTTAATTGGTTGAGTATGCACTTGAAAAATTATATCAAGATCCCAATATCTTCATAGCAACATGCCAAAGCATGGTGAGGGGAATACAAGTTTGGAAAAGAAATCATAAAATAATTTAATGTTTGGATTAATTCTTTGTTTTATGTAGAAGTGAATGTGTTCGGAGAAATAGGGAAATCACGAAGTTTTAGAAGCCTTGCACATAAAATCCAACAAAATGAAGTGTGTAGAGGTCAATATGTGCAAGAAACAAATGACCTATAGTTGTCCGTACAAGATATGGAATTTAGCATGGAACTGTGTAAAAACAAGTAAAAATATCTAGCATAAAACTTTGTGAAAAGTATGCGGAGATGAAGATGCAAGGGAAGCAATGCATAGTGCACCAAGCTCAGGATGTGTCAGAAGCAATGTAAAGTGTATGAAGGATAGGATGTGCAGGAAACAATTTAAAGTGTGCACAACTTAGGATTTACGGAAAGCAAATGGGGTAGAGTTTCCTATACAACATATGTTCCTTGTGTAGAGGGTTGAAATTGATAGTAACATATCAAAAAGTGGTTACTAGTATCACTGGGATTTTTTTTCCAAAGTTCAGAAAAGACAATGTGTAGACGACCAAAGACATGAAACATAGTGAAAAAGTAGAGGAATTTTCAAACTTCCAGCTTAATAGGAAAACGAGTTTTTTAACCGAACCTCAAAAAAGACAATGTACAGAGAACTGAACAGATAAAAAACAATGCAAAAGAAGAGGAATTGTTAATGTTCCAACTTAACAGAAAAACTGCTTTTGTAAACGACACAAATGGAAAACAATAGTGTGCAAGAAAGTGTTTATCTATTGGACTATGTTCAATCACCATTGCTAATCTCTAAGGATGTTTAAGTCTTGAAAAGAACTTGAGAAGGAAAAATCCTCCTACATTTTTTATACCAATTAAATGGATCAACATAAATTGTCATCATAGATAATTAAAACAAAACTTGGCAATGGAGTTGGTTTTTTAAGTAAATATTCACAAAGAAAGAAACGTCTGAGAAAGGACCAAGATGTATTCTATTGAGTATTCACAATACAATACAAAATTTAAAAATCATAACATAAAAGTCAAGAATGAAAGTAAATATCTACATATGCAGAGAGCTTAACATGATATTTCATTGAAAAATCATAAAGAGTGAACACAAAATCGACTATTCAGTTTAAAACTCAAAGCCTAGAAAATCAATGGCCATCTATACAAAAAGAATTCTTTGGCAAGCACAAAAAAATAGAAAGTTGTCTTTTGAATAATGTCTATAAAAAAATATAAAAGTCAAAATAACATTTCCTAGAATGAAAGTAAGTATCCACATATGTAGAGAACTTAACATGATATTTCATTGAAAAATCATAAAGAGTGAACACAAACTTGAAAAATCAATTTGAAACTGAAATCCTAAAAAATCACTAGCCATCTATGCCTAAACAATTCTTGAGCAAGCTCAAAAAATATACAATTGTGTTTTAAATAATGTTTATAAAAAGTAAAGGAGTTTTTCCAAACGGACTGGGATTGGGGCTCCCGTGGACCATTAAATAGAAGAAATAAAGATAGTTAGAAACATGTGTTAGGTATTCAGAGGTCATAAAACAAATTATGAGCAATTACTAAGTCAACAAAAGAAAAGGATAGAAGAAGAAGATGCAATGTATCCTTGACTACTTACCAAGAAGCAAATGTTATGTTACTCAGATTTGTGTGTTGTTGTTGTGTATGTGCCTTTATAACATTTCTTTCTTTGGGCTTCTGTTGAAGTAACTGTCTGTGGTGGTTATTCTAGGTTAACAATATGTTCCAAGGCGTTCTTGACCCAGTGATCAATATAGTTCTTGATTGGTGGGATGGTGATTTCTTGGTTAACTTGAAGCACAAAAAATGTTCTCCTCTACTTCTTTTCATTCCACTTGTAGTTGGTAGATGGTTGACAAGTGGTCTTTGTTGTGACCATTAACAAATGTAAAAACACATTATTTCAGTTCTTCTTCAGGAAACTCTATGAGGTTGTTGAAGTCGTTACCTAATGAATTATTGATTTCCTCCAAGTGACTATCAAGCTCCTCTTTAGTGATCATGGTTGGATTTATGAAAATTCGTGGACCATGTAGTTCTTTAACAACATCGAATGATTTTAAAATAACATCACCTCTCCTTTCATTGATTTTTTCACAAGTAGAAATTGCATCTTGCAACATTTTTACTCATTGTTCCTGACCTACCTTTATTTTATTATTCTTCCACTTGATGACAGTCCTCATCGATTTCTTCGATGGTCACTGATATTAGTGAGTCATGCAATGAAAATATTTGGCTTGTTTTTTCAATAGGCTTCATCTTGTTGCGAGTCTCTTTGCAAATCTCTAGTAAGACTTGAAATCCTTTGTGAAAGATCATGTAGACTGGGGATGACCTCTCACACCTATCTGATTATATCAAGTCTTCTATTAATGTTATCAACAACATAGAGTCTAACTCCATTCAACAATTGAAGCACTTTCCTAATTGACTTTCAAGTTTCTCAAGTAGTTGGAGCAGTCTGTTCAGCTGAAATTATGGCCAGTGGTTGTACAAATAGTGGCTTGGGAGTCAATGCCTCCTTGAGTTCACTTATTATTTTCTTCAATATAATGGTTTGCAAATCTTGTTCCAAAATTGAATATGCAAGAGCATCTCCTTTAGAACGATGTAGTTGCATGAGTTCAGATGGTGCAACTCTTGAGACATTGACTACTGACCTTAATTTATGAAGAACCTTTCTATTTTTTACACTGACCCTCTCTATCTGCATCTTCTTATCTGCATCTTCTTTTCTTGCTTCTTGTATTGAGTATTTTTCAATGTTAAGGAATGGTCGTCAAACAACATGGGTTCCTCTATTGTGAGGTCTTGTGTAATATCTTGGCTTTCGAAAGGTAGCTTTGTACTCTCTATTTCCATATCATCAATATTTATTGGCCTTCCTAGATCTTGCAAATTGTGTCTAGTTGGGGTTCATTTCCTTTTCTACTAGGACATTGTATGTTCCCATTCAAGATTCACATGAGGTGGTTGATCACCACCGTCATCTCCAACACACCTATCATTACTCTCTTCTCCATTTAACCTTTTTTGTTATGTTCTTTTCTCACAGGAGGAGCTCTTACATGGCTAGGAATTGGAAGAATATTGGACATTAGTACTACTTCTCTTCCTTTTCCATGGATTTTGGTATTTGAACTTATTTTTTTCAACAATCCCTCATTGCATTCATTCTTATCATTTTTTGACGAATTCTCACTATTTTCTTCATCAAATCTTGTGAAAATGTTACTATACCTTATCGATGCTAAATGTTGTGAGAACGGACCCTCAAGGTCAAAAACCCCTATAGGATATGCTTATTTTAGATTAAACATATTAAATGTCTCTAAGTTGTCTTTCAGATTCACTAGATTACTCAAAGAGGTAATGTAATGAATTTATTTTTTCTCTTCCTGTCAGATAGAATACACCAGGATTTATACTGGCGAAAAAACTTCGTGAAAAAGTATCTATCACAGACAAATATATGATAGTAGAAGGGGGTTTTCTTGATAACCATACAAGAAAATGTAAGTATATTTTTCCTCTTGAATGCAAATTCCCTTTCAATCCTTAGCTTATTGGGTTATTCTCTTGGGATATTCCCCAACCAACATGTGTATGAACTCTCTAAAAAACTTATCTTGAACAATGTAAAAATTGAATGGTGTTTTATGTTTGTATATCACTGGGTGTTGGTACTGAACTACTTCATTGTGTGTATTTATAGTGCTTTGATAGGGAGACTGCCAAAGAAATTGCAAATACCAAATATGCGTCCATGGAAAATAATTGAGTGCTAAAGTAGTTACTTAAATAAAAACAAAGTTCATTTGATATCACCTCTACCCAATCAAAGATGACATCCTTCTGAAAGGAAAAGTGTCGTGCATATAGAGCTCAACTAAGTATATGTGAAGTCAAATCACACCCAACCACGTGCATGAACAACCACGAAACGTCTCGATATGGTTCTTGTAGCAAGGTTATACTGATATTTGAAAGGTCGGTCAACATGTTTGCAGACGGTAGCAAAAAGTCTCTCAATACATTGGAACTACGTGCCTAAGAGGCCAAGAAAATGTTTGCATCGACAAATTGAAGAGTTTTATTTGAAGATGGAATATAAAGAATTTTCTTGAACATCTTCAGAGTAAGGATGACTGCATTCTTTTTTGTTGTTGTTATTATAGTCATTCTTGTCCTGGAATTGAACCTTTGAGCACACCAGGTTACGATTTATTTGAAGTGGAAAACTTCAAGTATACAACCAACATTGACGAGGCATGTGGTAAAAAATATGTCATTTTTCTTTTCTTTGGGAGGATTGTTCAAGAACCACTAGTACAAGGTAGACTAGAGGAAATTATTGTCTTCTCTGGCTAGTGAAATGATAGTATCACCGCAAAAAGGATATTTTATTATTCTATTTGGCATACCCTAGATTTTTTAATGAAATTTTATGTAGGTGAACATATTAATGAGGTCCAATTGCTTTAAATCCAACTACATGGCATGTATTCACTAGAAATTCCTTTCCACACATGAACTATATTTGAAACCCATTTAATAATAAATATAAGCCATTATGTAGTTCACAAAAAAGCGGGAAATTTACTTAGCATGAGTCCTAATTGTTGTCCTTTCTTCATAAATCAGAGCAAATCAACCTGTCATAAATGCTCCAGTTATAGTGCAAATTACGTGGCTTGTCAGAATCCATGTTGCAAAGATATTGGATGTGCAGAGGGTGGGAATTGCGACATATATGGATGTGTTGAGTGTAGAGATACGATGGTAGCAGAAGGTTCAATACAATGTGGGAAACCGCCAAGTAAATAGCCTTTTGATTACCATTTTTTTTTAATAGGGATACATCTGGAGTTAGTACATCATCTGCATGAGGGATATGTACAACTTCAATACTAGTTGTTAATTTATAACACTTGTCATCTGACAGTTTCCAGGAAGTTGATGTCCATGTCATGTTCTTGGAGTTTGGAAAGGGAGTTTCTTCATCAAGCTTCTCTAAATTATTGTTGAAGCAATATTGTTACTAGAGGATGTGGTGCATAGTCTATAGGCATAAGGATGTTGTTTTATTTTTATATTTACTATATGTGTGTTTCTTTTAATGCACTTTGATATATATGTGAAAGATATGAATAGTACATTACAGAGGTGAAATTTCTTTAAGGAAAATTACATCCAATGTATTTACTAAAATTTCATTTCCACACATGAGTTAGTTACGAAATACGACGAACAATAAAAAGAAACCATTAAGCAAGTCATAGAAAAGCGCGACATTTACTTTGTACAAGTAGTAAATAAATTCTATTTTTTTCCAAATCGAAGGAAACAAACATGTCATAAATGACTCGATTATCGTGAAAATTACGTGGCTTGTTAGAATAGATGGTCCAGAACCATTGGAAATGCCAAATTGCAGAAGTGGAAATTGCATGAGGATCAATGATGAATTGTGCACACAAGGGTTGAATATAAAAGTAGTCAAGTCTTGGCTATGTAGGGGATATACATTTGACGAGTGAAAATGTGTGAAAGATATAGGTACATGGAGTCTGAGGATATGGTAATGGAAAAAGACTACATGCAATGTGAAAAGTGGCTAAGTAAAAATTCTTTTGACTAAGAAATTTTTGAAGAATAGTGGATTGGTAGAAGAATTTTATACAAGATTTGCGTTGGGGCGGTTGTATGACAAGAGAAAATACATGTGTGACTAGCATGAAAGGATCCTTCTAATTGCAACACTTCTACAAATGTTAGACATAATTCTTTCTACAATCCTCTGTGTTTCATAAATTTTGTTATGAAAAAGGTGTCTTCTACATAGAAAATTTTTTTGGCACTTTTGTGTAGTGTTTTTCATTAGGTTTATGCACCCTCTTCCTACAATGATTTCTTCTGCATAGATGAATTGTTTATCATGCAAAATAGGTGGGTTCTCAGAAACTATGGTACCCAACCATTGTAAATGCAAAGGTGCAGAAGTGTAGGAGTGAGAGAGGATTAGTCATGTGGATCATCCACAGAGGGGTTGAAGAAATATAATTGACACCTCGTTATTACTTTTTTTTTCAGAAGCAATTCAAGACAACGAGGAGTTGTTACAGAAATTGTGTAGGCCAAAAACAATCAAAGGTGAAAAGGGAGAAAATGTGTGAAATTGTGTAGGCCAAAAACAATCAAAGGTGAAAAGGGAGAAAATGTGTGTTGTTTTAAGTATGTTTTGGTCACTTTTTTTTTGGTTGCTTAATGCGTTTATCCACCGTGTCATCTGTCATGGTTCAAAAAGACATAGTTGTTTTGAATTTCCAAGTGTTGTGACTCATGACTTGCAGGAATTCTAATTTTAGCGTTCTATAAATCTATGTCAGAGGTTAATAAATACTCTGCATTGTGTGCTATATGCCAAATAAGATTAGACACTGATTCTTATTTTTCTTTTCAGAATTAAGTTAAGTCAGGCGAGGGATATTTCAAACACTACATACGTCAGAAAGAATTAGAGTTATGTGGAAATAAAAAATGTTTTATGTTCTGATTTTGTATTGTTCTTTTTATTTTGCAGTTGCTTGATGATATGGAGATAAGGTAGGTATAAAGTTACGAAGCATTGCATTATTTACCATGTTCTGTAAAGAAATGTTATTTTTAGGTTGGATGCATTTTCTGGTATTGGAGATTGTTTAGTTGGTGCATTCCACATTCTGCTCCATATGTTCTTTCTTTTTCTTTTTTTTATTATGGTATAAGCTGCTATAATTCAAAAGCTTGGGACCATTTTTTAGGTTGTCCAAAGGATTTTTCTATGAAAATATGGTTGCATTAGGTGTAGATATGTATTTCTTACCATTGCACTTAGCAGAGGAATATCTTTACAACAACCAGCAATGTGTGTTGGCACAACGGCCGACCTAGGGTTCAACGCTTCAACAATGCACCAACAAAGCCCTAACTACTGGCCCTTTCGACAACACCTGCGAAGCAGATGAAGTCTCACCCGAGGTAGAGGTAGGGGGGCTTGCAGGACGCAAGTGTCTACAACCTAGCTGGGACACATATATGTGATCACAATACTTAACATAACACTTAGCAGTTAACATTCATTAGTCTTTAACCCTTATTCACATCGCAGGTTAAACCCTGATTACAAAACAACATAGTATTACTCGACATCTAAGTACATCTAACCATTCAACACATAGCATCCGAGTAGATCTAGCATTCATTCATTTATGGAGCACTATGCATCAATGGATCTACCTATTATACATCAAGATCATTAAACTAAGTAAGTAAATACATAAAAAACATAAACAACATAGAAAAAAGCACATCAACACAGAATATACGTGGTTCACCCCAGTCTGGAGCTACGTCCACCAACTCGTCTTCTTCTTTATTAGTCTCCTTCAATCTTCTTACATGCACACAGCCACAAATCCAACTCTGCATAGGACAGGAGATCTGCGCGCACCTCGCCAGATCCTCCTTCCCCGAGTTAGGTCCAAGTATAGAGCCTTTACACAATCTCTGCACAAAGCACTTACAAAACACTTGCACTTAGCTCTGCAAACCTTAACACATCTTCTTTCACATAGCTAACATTATCACTAAGCCATCAGCCTACTAGGTCTCACACATAGCTAACCAAAACTACTTCTTACAATGCCTAGTTACTTATTTATACATTACAAAAGGTGCCTAAACATGGGAAAACCCATGGGCCGACATCCCATACCCATTACATAAACCCTAGTCACTCTGATCTGGGAAATACTTCTTCGAAGGCCTCGAGCTTAGCTCGAGTTGCCTTGACTTGCTACTTTGCCAGAGTCTCCTGCTCGGCGAACTCCTGAATGACTTGCTCGGTGACGGGCCCTTCCAAGCATTGTTCCATTGCTGCGACCACTTGATCCAGCTATGATCCTTGTCCCTCAATCTCTTCAAATAGGGTGTAGGCTTCATCCTGCACTGGATGGATTCATTGTGTCACTTCCATCACTCTGATATGGATAGTAGTGACTTGTTGTTGAATTGCGCATTGCTCCTGCGATCTCTTCATCTTCTCAATGGTCGTAATCTACTTCAGCTGCACTTACAATGTCGATGCCTGCTGCTTCGCCTCTTGGAGTTGTGCCTCCAATATCCTCATCTCTGGGTCTTCTACAAGGCTCTCATAAGTCTTCTCACTTTGGTTACTTAATTGCTTTCATTCTGAAGCCAATGCCTTGATTCTTTCTACTGCACTCCTAGCAATTTCTTCCCTTTGATCTCGTACTTCTTGTGGAGTGCTTGGCAATTCTTGCAGTTCCAACTCTGATACTCTTTATTAAATATATTGAATGGCTTCAGCGAGCTTCCCCAATTGTCTTTCAGTTGTCTCTTCTTCCATTTGGGCCAGGCCCGACACAGAGCGAAGTGCTCTAGTTACTTCTTCTCTAACCCCAATCTTCTCCACGAGCATATTTTCTTTTATTTCTAGATCTTCTCTATGTCCTCTTCAAACTTCGTCCAGAGGTCATATTTCAATAAGGCTTCCTCCTTTGCTTTCTTCAAGGTCTCTTTAGCCTTCTCTTTTTTCTCTTGTACACGTCGAAGGCGAGCCTCTGTCGCATCTGCTATCCTTTACAGTTGGGTGGGCTCATCCCTCAACTCTACATCTTCTGATGATGATGGCACAGTAGACACTGCACAACTCGAATAGAGAGCTTGTTGTACCCCCTTCAGCTCCACCTCAATTCTGTCATACATTGTCTCCTTCTTTGCTTCATTTTGCTGCAAAATATCCTTTGAAGCATCTGCTATAGCTGCGATGATGAGGTCAATATCATCCACTGTGAGCAAGTTCTGTGACTGAGGCTTATTGGCTCATGACTTCTTCCGTGCTGAGGGTTTCTTTGGAGAAACCTTCCTTTTCTTCAATGTCTCGGCCTCTGTGAGGGGTTCCTTCAGTGGTGTCACTTCGCCCTCTTCTTGCTTGTCTTCTTCCCCTCCCTCTTATTGGTTTACTTCATCACCTCCTCCTCCTCCAGGTGAGTCAGGTGCAGTTTCCTCCGATGTGTTGTTTATCTCTTGAACTTCTTCCTTTTTTTAATTTTTCTTAGCATTGCTTGGTCCATTGCACTCAGTCCCGGTGACCACAGGACTTCCATTGAGGTCGGGGTCGGAGAGTTCTGCATCTCCAACTGGTACAAGAAATTATGTAGGCCATTCCTTGGTTATATCCTCCATATCTTCCTCAGTCAACTTATATTAAGACTGCAGCTCCTTCGTGCCCACGTACGGTGATGTATATGAAGTGGCAGTCTGCGCGGAACTTTGATAGTGGCCTGAACCTATGGAGTGTATTCGACGTCATTCAGAGGAATGACTCAATGGCCAACGTGAGATGTAGGTAGTAGGTGTGGAAGACAACATTCGACTGCCACTGCTTTGCCATATCGCTTGAATACCACAAGGTGGTGAACCTCGCAGCCAGTGGTTCGGATGGATCAACTTCAAGGAATGTCGTTCCCTCTGGCATCTCCCAAGCGACAAATGATATGAGTATGAGTAACCATCTAAAGTGGAATTCATAACCTTGGTATTGCGCTTCGCGACAATCCTTCTCCAACTCGTTGATGAGGTAGCTCACCCAATTCATCTGCATCCCTTCAACGCACTTCCCTGTGAGATCGATGACAATCCCTGTGACTTGCGTTGGTATGTTCTTCCTAACGATCTTATCAGCGATCAACTGGCAAGCTAGGCGCACTGCGCCATATTGGATCGAGGATACCTTGTAGCCTTGCTTCCCCTTCTCCACATCGTTGTAGTTTTCCTTTATATGTTGTGCCAGGGAGCGATCTGCAGTCTTCCCTGGATAAAATGGGTGAGGTTCTGATCCCTACATGCTCAATCTAGTGATCATGTGGATTAGCGTCGGATCCATAGTCACACGTCTATCCAACCATAGATAACCTCCATGGTAGCACGACATCAGGAGTTTAACTCACTCGTTAACCTCCTGATGTCTGCCGAAGTGGGGTATCTTCATAATGTTAAGGATGTTGGACCTCTCAATCTCCTTGATCCATGGCTGGCGTACTATATTCTGCTTCTTCTTCATCGTCTTTTTCAAGTACCTATGCGGTGCGAGCATCACATAATTCTTTATGTCTCCCAGGTTAAAGTCATTGATCTTAAGATCGAGGATCAGTCCTAGCTACAGTCCAACTACGTGTATCCCCTTCGGGAGGTACGCAGTGATGAGCGTGTACTCGAAGTCACGTGGGACATTGTCGCCACTAACCGTGCCAGCCAGAGGCGGGATGTAGTCGGGAAAGACCGACGGGATCAGCTTCATGTTCGCCAAGTCGTCGCGGTGCTTGCTTCTTTTCTCTGTCACAATTTTGGATGGCCTGGATCAAAGTCCAGTTGAGGGGGATTCTTGCAATCCTCGCGTCAATGAAGCTTGTACTCCTGTGGACATAAATTTCTCAGCCATAAGGTCTATTAATATCTCCTCCACAGACTTCTCTACTGCGCTAAGGTCGCCCGACATGCACGCTCGTGATCAAATATCTCGGGTAGGCGAATGGATACTCAGGGTAAGAAACGGGTGGTGAGGTCTCAAACGCATAGTGTGATAACAATCAGTTCTATGTTCACTCGGATAATCACAGTTTGCAAAAAGTGTCCCCTGTGAGGCATTCGACGGATTAAATAAAAAATGTTGTAATGGGTTCCTCCAACGGATCAAAAAGCCTCAATCAATACAACTCCATCCGTTATGGCGCGGTCTCAATGGTCTCATGGCGATATTTTCCACAATAACTTTGTTTATAACCGTTGCAGAGCATCGTTCTAATGGTCAGGACGCCTCCAACGGTCATATGTATTCATCGAGTCGAAGTTATCTTCTGTGTTGTTCTGTTATTCCGACGATGTTCAATTTCTGCAAGCCTACTTCCTGCGAGGTCTTCATTGGAACCTCCTGCAGTCTTTCTAACTTTTCTTTCTTCTTACTGAGATTTCTGGCCTTCTTCCCTGTGATCTGAGTTTCCAGATTCCTCTTTCCATTCATACTCTTATCTTCTTTTACCATAGTAACTTCGCACTGTTGATGTTCTCTCAAAAGTTTCGCATGCAATATTTCTTCTCTTACTACTTCTGGGGTAGGTTCTCTTTTATCCTTCATGGATAGGTTCTTTAAGCCTTCTTGTGTTCCTTCAACTTCGACAGCTAAGTCTCTGATCCTCAGTTGCTTTGACTTGTCCTCTTGTTCTTATACTAGTCGCTCTATTTTCTCAGCTATGAAGTCCCTTAACTCTTGCTTTTTTTGTTCTATGTCTTCCTCTTCTTCTTTCATCCAGATCTGATCTTCCTCAATCCAAGTATTTCCTAAAAAAAGTGAAAAAGGAGCGGTGTTTTCAACAAAATTAATGACCTCAATGTCTTCTTCAGTCGATGTTGCATGGGAAATCATAGGTACATGAGTAAGTCTTCCACATAGGGTTATCATCTTTCCTTTAAACAAGCCTATCCCTCCTAATGAAGGAATCATAGTAGGCTTTCCCAAAATTTCCCAAGGCCGAAATGCTGAGGAAAGTGAAGAAAAG
>CBVK0100189203.1:0-14029 GCA_900067695.1 Picea abies | reverse complement strand
AAAATTCAAGAGATACAACCATCGATTGGAAATAAACCATTGTATGGATGGTCCAAAACAAACATCCGTTGGTATTCTTCAATAATTTGCATCTATAAAATGAAAATTTAACAGTAATCCACAGAGCTACAACAAGACTGAATTTAACCAGTATACTACTCATTACACAGAGGCAAAAGAACTCAATGAGGCGTAAGGTTTACCCTAGAACCCAAATCTAGAAAACTGATTTCAATGGTGCTCAATATTCTTCTTTTTGCAATTTTGGATGCAATGTTCTCCTCCTTCGTGGCAAAAATCCTTTTGGAAATAAGTGAAAATGAAGAAATAGAGAGAGCTAGGGGGTAGGTGAAAGCCAACAACCATGGCTCGTCACTTCTCGTTCTTTAGCATTCTCTCCTATTCGTTTTCTTGTCATTATTTATTATTTTTCTTTAACTTTTCTCTTACAACATTATTTGGCTTATTCCAGGTTAACTTGCATTGTTTTACAATGTTTTACGTGGCTTACATAATATTGGTTGATCATCAATATATGTTGCAGGTATTCAATCTTATCCATTCTTTAACCCGAATCCATTTCAAATCACACCTCCCCATTGAGAGGATTTTTGATCTCCAAAAGTTCAAGGAAACCAATCTGGCTTAGTGTTGTCTTCTTCTCTAGAATGTGGCTCTGGCACTGGCTTCTAGCTATAGCTCTAACTTTGGCTCTATCTCTCGCTTGTGGCTTTGGCTACTAGCTTTGGTCACTGGCTATGGATCTAGATCTGGTTTTGGCTCACTTGTTCCCACAATGCACCAATTTTCTCACTGACTCTTAGCTTGGAGAAATCTTTGAATCTGAACTCTAGGATCAACACTCATTCTCATCTCCCTCTCTGACTTGGAGACAATCCATTTTGGTTACCAATGAAGCTAATTCTAATGCTGATATTTTTTCTAAGTGTGACCCTAGTGTGCCACCATCATGCAACAACTCCTCAAAGGAAGTGTGGTTGCATTCCTCTACTAGGATCAATTTCTTCTCATCGTGGAAACAACCTTGTGGTGCATGTAAACGCGGACAAGCACTTCCATATTTCTCTAAACATCCCAAGGTCATTGACCTTTGTTTACCACTCTCCAGCACATGTCCAGGAAGGGGTTATTTGGATGCAATATTGAACAAAAAAGATGGATTGTGGCTTCCCTTGTCATCAACTTGTTTTCCATCTCATTGGTGATGCTAACTTCTTGTGCTATTATCTCTCCTTGTATGAACTATGCCTCTTGGATTCGAGAGGCAAACCACTCTGCATCTTTCACAATATTCACTATGCACACTCTTCTCTCTGTTATGCGGTTTTTGGGATGAATCCCAAATGAAGTCGCCAACACTTTGAGTCCCAGCGACCACTCAAATTGTAGTGGTGGAAAAATTTCTTGTTGTTTCTACAAGGACTTCTTGGCATACTTTTCTTTTCCACGTGCCTATGTGTATGATGTTGGATCAAAGAAGCCTTCTTTCCATTCAACTTCTGAAAGGCTTGTGGAACATGGCTTGCTTCTTCTAGTGGGTTAACTCATAATGGATTTTTTTCCCACAAAAGAACATGCATATGCATACCAACAACAGTCTATAGTATGGCCTCTCTTCTTGCAATAGTGACAAACATGGAATTTATTGTTTGACGTAGACCTCCTAGTCTTTTTATTCTTTTTGTTTTTTCTAATTGGTTTGTTGTTGACTCTCAGTGTAGGTGTGGGTTGAGTATGAGAAATATCCTCATTGTTGTTCTCCTTTAATTTTCCACAAGGCTAAGGTGGCGGAAAATTACTATTGTTTCTCCTTCTCTCGATGAGCAAGCCAACTCCAACATGTATTTTTCCTTCATGAAAATGGAATTCTTCATGGCGATGGAATTTTCACTTCTACCATCAAAGCCTAAGCCTTCATGCTTGGCCCTTGACATAGCTACAACAAGGCTCAAGATGATTTATCTCCTCTTTCCTAGCCCTTGCCCATCACAACCCTTTTTCTTTATAATTTTAGATCCAATTTCCCTGGTATTCTTCTCAAATTAACCAAGTTGATATTGAGGATTGCATATGTATGGTGAGTTTACTGAAATGGTCTTGATCATGGTGTTGGTTGAGGCAGAGGCAATGGATGGTGACCTTGCTTTCTGGTTTCCTCGAACAATTGCTTGGAGCTTACCCAATTCCTCGTCCTTCTCTACCAACTCTTGTTGCAGTTGTGCCAACATTTGAGTGAGCTTATCTTCTTTCCAACTATCCAATTGGTCGGCCTTCTCCCCAAGGTGTGCAAGTTATTCTCTATGCTTGACCCAATTTTTCATCACCGTTGTGAGGGAGTATTGGCGTTCTTCAAAATTATTCTTGAGAAATGGAAATAGTTTGGAAGAGGTCTCAAGGTGCTTCTCCATATCTTCCATCCTCTTGTTGAACATTTGAACCAGCGTGGTCTCGTTCTCTTCTTGAAGCTTGGCATTGTTGGCCCTTAAGTATTTCAAATTATCTATGTTTTCTTTGCCCATGTTGCAGTGTGTACTATTATGTTCAAAGTTTTGGAAGTTGTGTCTCCATCAAGGATGCAATTGCTCTGATACCATCTGATCCATAATCAAGGGATTTATATTCCACTCGCTTCACCAACACGAATTATTTACAAAATTTGATTTATAAAATCTATCTTAACTCTATCTCTAAGTTTTGCATAGAATTCTTTGTCTCCTGAAGGATACCAAACCTCAATCCTATAGACTTTACAAGACCCTTTATTCTTCTTCCGATGAGATAGTTCTTCACTCAATGTAACATGCACACATAAAATAGATGGCAATGACAATTAGGCCAATAAACAAATCGAAGCTCTATAACACTTTCTTTCTCTGAGAATTCAACATAGCCTATTATCCAATTCCCTACGCAATGATCTTTGTGCTTCTATGAAGGTTGCAACGCTTGTTCTTCGATGTGACCAAACTAACATACAAGGCTTGGATTTTTTATCATTTCAAGCATTCCTCTTTTAGACACTGTGAATGTGCTAGTGGCAAGCTAGCACCGTGGGAAAACAATATATATATATATTATATATTATATATATAAGCTAGCACCGTGGAAAAAATATATATATATATATATATATAGTTTTCGCAAACTGCTAGCTTGCCACTAGCACATTCACAATATATATCCTTCACCATTTCACAGAAGCTATTAAGTTTGTGATTATACCACCAGGTCTTGGTTTGCTCATTTCATTTGAAAAAGAATGCTCCAAACCTCAAGACAATCATATATCTTCTCGCTTGGTCTCATCGCCATTCAAACTCGTTTTCTTTAGAATCAAGTTAACAACTTGAAGTATATTGACCCAACTTACATGATCAGTGCCATTCCAAGCAATGCATCAGAAAAAGTCTACTACTATCTTCTTGTGCAAAGTGTCATTCATCGAGCCATGACAAAATACAAAAGCTTCAATGTAGACGCTTATCAATCAGGATGTGGATTGTTGTCTCATCCTTGAATCACCATCCCATCGATAAGGTGACGGGGTATTTATGAGTTTATCAACAAATGCATAAGGGAAAATGGGCATGTTGTGGTAGTTGTTGCGAAAGGTGCTGAGAAGGAGCTTGTTGTTGCACCCAAGAAAGTCAACCAATAACCCAACTATATCATGGAATCTACTAGCAAGATAATGTAACGCTCAAATTGGAATATAGTCAACCAAATGGGAAAGAAATGTAATGAAATGCTCAAATTGAAGGGTATTCAACCCAACGAGAAAGAAATGGTTCTCGCAACACTGGACAACTCGTACATCCACCATACGAATCGTGGGTGAAGAATAACTCCGAGAATAGTCGAGCAGGTAGTGGAGTGATCCAGATTATTTTAGGAACTATATGAAGGCAGATATATAACATAGATATAACAAAGAATTACAAAGAAATATGGAAAATAATACATTAATACAATAAATTTCAGATTTTATTAATGATTGTCTGAAATACAAAAGATTGTAAATGCAAAAGAACACAAGCTAGCTAGAATGGTGATAGCTTATCTCTAAGAAGATATGTGTCGACTACACTTATTCACAAGAAGTTGGTTACAATGAGGCTCCAAAGGTCTTTTTAACATAAAGCATAAATGAGAAAACCCTAAACATCCAAAAACCTAACTCTAGGAGATGAAGTGCCAAAAGTCAAGTGGGTCTTGACGAGGTAAGTTAGTACATCAACTTCTCAAGGACTTAACTTTTGCATATGATCTTTGTTTCAGGTGCACGATAGATCGTTGGAAATAACTATTTGAGGACTACACATGTTTCCATCACACTCTGACTAAATCCTATAGTGTGACTGTGCAGCACAAAAGATGTTTTTTAGAGTCTTAAAACAGCCCCAGAAGTTTAGGGCCCAAAAAACTAGAAAAAAATGACTAAAATGAAAATTGGTCTTTGAACCATTGGAATAGGTGGGTGACCACCGATATCCACCTGGATCATGGAGATTCATCCCAGTGAATAATTTGTGTGACCAACAGTTTTTAAAAGCACCCAAGCGTTAAAAAAATTTCCAGCAAAATTTAAAAAGGTTTGGATAAAGTAAAAATGCCCAAAAATAAGATGAAATGGCCCATGCAAATGAAAATTAATTAAATAAATCCTACCCACGAATGCAATATCTAAAAGTGTAATCAAAACCAACAATAAATTAATTCAACCCATCTAGTAATTCAGGCATCCGGGTAAGAGCTCTAGTCGACTAGTAAGAAAATCTATTCGACTAGCTGAGACTGACACCAAGGTAAGGAGTAATTCTCAAATGTTCAACAACCACGAGGTTAAGAAGCATGAGGATTCCAATGTTCTAACATGAATTTAAGTAGTTTCTAAAACAAACAATTGGGCATTGAAAATATATTTTGGAAAGTTAACGACTCTACAACTATAACCATCGATTGGAAATAAACCATTGTATGGACGGTCTAAAAAAACAATTGTTGGTATTCTTCAATTATTTGCATTTGTAAAATGAATATTTAACAGTGATCCTTATAACTACAACAAGAATGAATTCTCACACCCATGGAATAACCAACAAGCTACAATGAAACATAATGGTGAATTTAACCAGGGAAAAACAATTCAATGAGACATGATTTTTACCTTAGAACACAAATTGGGAAAACTAGTTTCAATGGTGTTCAATATTCTTCTTTCAATTTCAGATACAATGCTCTTCTTCTTTGCAGCAAAAAGCCCTTTGGAAATGAGCAAGAATGAAGAAGTAGGGAGAGCTAGGGGTTAAGGGAAGTCCAATAGTCATGGCTCTTCACTTCTTGTTCCTTAACCTTATTCGTTTCCTTGTAATTTTAATTATTATTTTTCTTCAACTTTTCTCTTATTTCATTATTTTACTTATTCCATGTTAACTTGCATTGTTTTACATGGCTTACATAATAATGGTTGATCGTCAATCTGTTTTCCGGTTATTGAGGCTTATCCATTCTCCGGTTTGGATCCATTTCGGATCATTGAAGCTCTCAATTTCTCTTTCGCTCCATAAAGATCAAACGGTCCCATGGAAAAAGGATTCTCTTAGTGCCAATCCACTTGAGTAGTCTCCAGAGGCGGCTCGTGGCAGTGTCACTTCCAAAACCGAGATGAGACACATATAAACAACAAATGGGGGCAACGATAGCGGAAGCAACATACTCAGGTTCTACACAAACATTGTGCCTGGCATCAATATTACATGCATGGTTTTCGAACTGTTGATACAACCCAAACGCCAAGCTCCTCCAATGATAAAAATAAGATGTGAAGGTTTGAACCACTTATTCAACCTTACAAGTGTCGACCGTGTAGAGATCAGGAAAGACAAAGGTGTGTTAACCAAGATAATTTCGATGGCTAGGATCGTTTCAATGGATGGACGACTGACATGCAATCAACCATCAATGGAAAATGCAAAAATTGAGAATTCATGCACTTGAAATCTTGATGGGGGTAATATTCAGTTTAGTTGTTTGCTAAGTATTTGTTGAATAAAAATGATGGAGCACTAATGAAATAAACAAAAAGATAAAAGGCGAAGACAATAAATCAAGTTTTATCTATAGATAGATATAGCAAGATATACAAATTTGAAAAAGACAATAATGATATACATAAATATAGACAAAGTAAATAAGAAGAGAAACTTCGTTTCAAATCACATATTGTTGCAATCCAAAATTTGCTTTAAGAAAACTAACGATTTTATATAATAATTTTGTGAATGTAGAATTGTCCTTTTAAAATTAATCTCTTTTGAGAACACATTTCTTTCTCATGATGAAATGTTATTAATATGAATCAAATTTAACTAATGTATGGTAATCATAAATGAGTATGCGATGGAATAGCTAAATGCCAAGTGTTTCACATTCTGAGTTTTCTCTTACCTGGATGCTTCTCTTTTTCCATGTTATGCACTTTGACACATTGCAAATGCAATCCGCAAGCGGATTGGACTGGATTGGACTACATAAATCTCCTCTCATTCTCAAGGTAGGGAGGGACACATGAATATAGTGAAACATATGATCGTCTATGATGAGGAGGGACTCCATTAACATAATATCTCGTGAACACCTTTTGCGCATTTATAAGTGTAATGAATTTTGGATAGATTGCCTTGGTGGATAGTTATGGTGTCTTTTTGCACGGAGTTTTGGTCCAGTCTGCGATGGACCTGGTGGGGTGGATCTGTTCGTCTTTGCCTTTCTGTCTTCATCTTGATTCGATTTGGGGTTTCTTTGGTGGCTGTCTCTCGGTGGTTTGATGGCTAGGTGTTGGGTCTTTGGACCTGGGATCTGATGCATTACATATATGTTGCTGGGTTTTCTGCTTCTTTTTGGAGATTGGGTCAGAGCTTTGAGGTCCACTATTGGGCGTGCAATGTTCTCTCACTTTGAGGTCCATCTTTGGGCATGCAACTTCTGAACTTTTTTCTTTGTAGATGCAAGGTTTCTCAATCTATTTTGATAGGTTTTGTAACTTGGTTTAGCGGCTTATTATCTAGATTTGGGCCCTCTTGGGCCTCTTTTAATTCTTCTCTTTTTTACCCATGTCTGGTGAAGTACTACATGTACTAGTTAAATGTAATTTTAGTTATTTTTTGTGGTTCCATTACTAGTTACTATATACTTGGTTATTTCCTTATAGTCAGTATATACCTCAGAATGTAATTTTATACCTACTTAATGAAATTACAAAATTTTTCTTTGAAAAAAAAAAAAAAAATTTTGGATAAATTACTCTGAATTATTTTGAAATATAAATATTACATTGGATGTGTGATTTTGCATGGAATCCACTGAAATTCAAATCCAAAGGAAGTTGTTTTTAAAATTATATTGAGTAATTTTCTTTTACGATGTTATTTCTAGATTTAAGTAAATTTAAACATCAAATGATGTACACCCTCTTACACAATAAATCCAGTACAAATGGATTTGGTGAGCTGCTATCACTCTAGGAAAATAAAAGCCGACGAACATCTATGATTGTTTTCACTATGCTGAATTCAAAACAAATGCAATGTTGTTTTGCTTTGTAATATATTTTTTTGTATTGATGCATTAACATTGATGGCATGGGATTGCTCAAAGGACTATAATTTTTTTCTCTCTACAATTCCTCAATCTATACACGAAAGTCTATGGCAATTATACACGAAAGTCTATGGCAATTGAAGGGAATTTGGTATTTTTCTGTGTGATATATAAAAACGTTTGGGAATTGAAGGGAATCAACAACAAAAGAGATGGAAATTAATACACTCTACTTACAATAGTAGCTACATTTTTTTCCATTAGATATTTTTGTTGCTTCGAATCTAGAACAATCATGGGGCACTATGCCTGCCAAGATTGGTAACTTGAGGAGCCTCCGCCAACTGATTCTCAGCATGAATTCCTTGAGTGGTAGGATTCTTAAGAGCGTCGGGGGTATTAAGGCACTGATCATATTAGGTTTGAATCACAACGCAATCGAGTGCTCCGTGTTGCCAAAATTCAGGGCACTACCCTGCTGGAGTAATAGTTTGTTACAATGATGTGGCATGATACATGTCAGGGCACTACCCTGCTGGAGTAATAGTGGAGTAATAGTTTGCTACAATGATGTGGCATGATACATGCCATGTCAATCAAAGCCACTAACATCAGAGTTCGTCGCATAGCCCCTATTCTAAAGAGCGATTATCAATGATGAAGAGGCTTCAAATGTCCAACTTAGATAATATCCACAAGTAAATCAATATCCCCTGTGATCATGTGGTCATATTTCAGTCCACTTCCAGTGAGGTCATTTTCTTACAAGTAGCATTCAGCCTTAAGTCCAAATTTGTCGGATACTATCCTCACTTGAAATTTAACCTGTTATCCGAGAGTTACAATTCACATCTATTATATAATTATTTAAAAAAATATAGATATTTTGAAATTAATTGTCTCTATTCTTTCAATATTTGATCACATCTCTAGATATATAGATTTTTTTCTTCTTCAAAACTACATAAAATTTAAACATCTTTATATATTTTAGGTCCTAAATTCTATGTTTTATGGTTTAATTATTTATGATTTTAATCTCATTTATATTTAAATATTTTTATATGTTTTTATCATAAGTTGTATTTTTAATGGTTTTGGAGTAAAATTTAACATTGTTTCTGATTGGCTACAAACTTGTCTTTTTCGGATGTAAGTAAAAGAGGTTAATAGCCCAAGACCTAGATCTAGAAATATCTAGCAATAGTGAAAGTTTGTCCCTCTACAAAGCACAAGAGTTATTTAAGGAGATGTGCGTTCCCTTGAATAATGGTAATGATTTAACTTGTATTTGTGGATAGCAACCAATAATAACTATCTTGATTGCCAATTGAAAACTAAACAACAAATTTTCTTCCTTAAAATAGAGAAAAATAAGAAAATTCTAATTTCAATTTCTATACTTTAACATTATATATTGGAACTTGAATATGTGTGTATATATACATGAAATTAAGGTTTAAATTCATTGTTGGGCCCTTTATGCCTTCATATTTATAAATTTAATTTAATTGGGCCAATCTTTGGCAACTACTTTGTTCGAACAATAATTGGGCCAATCTTTGGCAACTACTTTGTTCGAACAATCACACAGACACACACATTGAAAATACATTACGACATATGCTTAACAATGTCAATAAAACTCATAAACATAACATAATCATAAATCAAATATATGTGCATTAAATTAGAAGAATATAAAAGTAATTGAGTATATATATTTAGATGTAATTGAAGTTGATCAAATTCATATTGCAATTTAATATCTATTTATAAGTATGGTACGAGGTTCTCACTTGATTTCTTTAGCTTTGCAATTATGGGTTATCCTTAATCAACACTAACCAATCCTAAAACTATGCTTCGTCCTGCAACTCAATACTGTTTTCCTATATAGTGGGGAACATTAAAGAGATTACACATTAAAAGAAAAGCCAAATCCATAATACCACTCCTTTACACCAGACTTCAGACCTTTGGTTATTATTTGAACAACATAAGGACCACTATATGTGTCTTCTCTTCAATGCCCCTACTATAGAGGAAAATAGTATTGAGTTGCACACGCTTTGGGGCGTAGTTTTAGGGTTGGGTAGTGTTGTTTAAGGATAATCCATAATTGCAAAGATAAAGAAATCTTGCAATTATGGGTTATCCTTAATCAACACTACCCAACCCTAAAACTATGCTTCGTCCCCAAAACATGTGCAACTCAATACTATTTTCCTCTATAGTGGGGAACATTGAAGAGATGGAATATTAAAAGGAAAGCCAACGCCCTAAAACCACACCTTTACACAAGACTTCAGACTTTTAGTTATGATTTAATCAACAAAAGAACCTTTTCTCTTCACATTCCCCACTATAGAGGGAAATAGTTGAGTTGCACATGCTTTGGGATGAAGCATAGTTTTAGGGTTGGGTGGTGTTGATTAAGGATAACCCATAATTGCAAAGCGAAAGAAATCAAGTGAGAACCTTGTATCGTATTTATAAATAGATATTAATTTGTAATATGAATTTTATCAATTTCACTTACATTTAAATATATAAACTTAATTATTTTTTTATTCTTCTAATTTAGTGCACACATATTTGATTTATGATTATGTTATGCTTATGAGTTTGAATTACATTGCTAAGCATATATTATAATGTATTTTCCATAATATATATAATTTATGGTGTAATTATTTATTATTTTAATCTCATTTATATTTAAATATTTTATATGTTTTATCATAAGTTTTACTTTTAATGGTTTTGGAGTAAGATCTAACATTGTTTTTGATTTGCTACAAACTTGTGTTTTTCTGATGTAAGTAAAAGAGGTTAATATCCCAAGACCTAGAAATATCTATCAATAGTGAAAGTTTATCCCTATACAAAGCACAACAAATTATTTAAGGAGATGTGTTTTCCCTTGAATAATGGTAATGAGGTAACTTGTATTTGCGGATAACAACCAATAATAACTATCCTAATTGCCAATTGAAAACTAAATAACAAATTTTATGGCATAAAGAAAAATAAGAAAATTCTAATTTCAATTTATAATATCTATTTATTTATAAGTATGATACGAGGTTCTCACTTGATTTCTTTATCTTTTCAATTATGGGTTATCCTTAATCAACACTACCCAACCCTAAAAATATGCTTCGTCCCAAAGCATGTGAAACTCAATACTATTTTCCTCTATAGTGGGGAACATTGAAGAGATGACACATTAAACTCGAGCATCAAAGAGATGATGTTTTAAGCTAGTTTCTGAAAATGGGATCAAAGAAGTTGTTGAGAATGCCTGTGTAATATTCACTTGTGGCCAAGTGCCAATTCAACCCGTGTGTAGTTATGGCTTGTTACACCCATTATTAAGCTTTATCATATTTTATTATATTTTAGGGTAAGGTCAACTAGACTCCTCCTTGGGGATAACACCTTAACTCTAGAGTAATATGAATCTACTACATCCCTCATTTATAATATCATCTCATTCAAGTGAACTAATTTATTCTTATTCTTTTGCCTAAGGGCACCTATGCTTTTTTGTTCTAATTGTGGAGACTTTATCTTGGTAATGGTTCACTTATCTTTCTTACATCCTCTTGTGATATATGTTAAGTGCTTAGATTAGGGTTTATTAAAAAGATTACCATGGATCTACTATTTCTTATGATCTCAACATGATATCTTAGCTAGTGTGACTTTTTGTTTCTTTAGCATTGTTTCAAGGATTCTACAAATATAAAATTAAAGTTTTTTTTAGCACCCCATTTTTGGGACAACAACTATTATTAGTGTTTTTTCTTACCCTCATCTTTACCAATGATCACTCCTTGATAGTTTTGTCTTTTTTTTTTCTCTTAGCAATTTAAGGGTTGATTCTATAGTTTGTGCCTCTTTTTAGGGAAACACACTACTTCTTCCCCCTTTAGTTCAAGCCCACTATATTTTTTTTAGGGAAGCACTAGTAAAGTGTGATCCATGGATGGAAAATGGTTTGAAATTAGAGGGACTCTTCGTGATCCTAGAAGAGGACCAAATCTTCTTCTATATATGACATCATTCAAATAGAAAAAAGGAGTTCTATCTAGATTGATGGGTTATAAATGATTATTCTAAAGCGGTTTATTATGGTTGTTGTGATGAATTTGATCATACGTATAAGTTGGTTAAACATTCATCTCCTTCAAAATGAAGTGGATCATTCTTATTGGTTTTTAATACCAACGACACCAACAAATGATGTCATCAATGCTTGGGTCATACTGAATTTGGGACATTGCATCATATGGTTCATATAAGGATGCTAGATGGTCTTCCATTGATTCTCCCACCTAGTGGTGTTTGTGTAAGATGCACGCTAGGAGAACATCACCATGAGTCCTTTCTAAAAAATTAGGGCAAGCCTCTCACCCTCTTTAATTGGTTCATAGTGATATATGTAGGCCTATGACCACTCCTATCAGTGGGGATAAATATCCCCTTACCTTAATTTATTATTTGTATTTCTTACTTTTGTATATATATTGTTAATTCCAAGAAAGAATCCCTCAATAAGTTCAATGAATTTAAATCCTCCGTGGAAAATCACAACAATCATAGGATAAAATCTATCAGGATTGATCATGGAAATAGACAATTTGGTGATGTCCTTCATTGATTTCCCAAATTTCATGGAATTGTTTGGAAAAAGTGAGTTCCCCAACACTATGAAGTGGCACATCAAAGAAGTACAAACATTATGGAAATTTCTTACTGTATGTTGCATTCTTATTAGATGGAGCTTAAGTTTTGGGGAGAAGTAGTATTTTGTGCAAATCATATCATTGATCAGATTCCTACTCAATATGTTCGACATGTGACTCCTTTTGAGAAATGGTATGGTTACAAACCCTACACTATGCATTTTAAAGTCTTTGGATATTGTGCATGGGTCCTTATTCCCAAATAAAATTAGAACAAGTTACAACCTTAGAGCCAACATTTCATTCTAGTGGGATACAATGAAACTTACAAGGCATATCATTTGTATGATCCTTCCACTCATACGGTGATTGAAAGGATACATGTTGGATTTTAAGAGGTTCTTGTCGGTGTACATGCATAATTTTCCTTTGCGTGCATGAGCTATTTCACTCCACTTTGCATGCATGAGCTAGCTCACTCTACTTTGCATGCATGAGATAGTTCACTCCACTTTGCATGTAGTTAAGCCTATTATAGTTGCATGACTAACTCTTATATAGTGCATTCAATTGCATTTCATTATAATGGATTATTCATTCGTCCTTGGATGATTATTATTATTTTAGAGATTAATGAGAATTCAATTGCTCTATTACTCTCTTATTTTTCCTTCTTCTAAATTGCTATTGCATTACTCTTCTATTAGATTCTAGATCTTGTAGGTGTGCAAACATTTCTACATGGTATCAGAGTAGACTTGAATCTAAGGAGGACTAAGAGTTTTTTGCAGGTGGAAGACACATAAAGGAGTAGATCTTGTAGGTGTGCAAACATTTCTACATGGTATCAGAGTAGACTTGAATCTAAGGAGGACTAAGAGTTTTTTGCAGGTGGAAGACACATAAAGGAGAACAACATATAAAATGGATCAGCTCTAGTGATTAATCCTCACTCCATTTAACTAATATGAATAGAAGACACAAGTAGTTATTCTCTTGCGGAGTAAAGGATTTTATAAGATTACAATGGGAATGGAGACCGAACCTGATTTTACACTGGAGAAATAAAAACATTTTAATAGGATGGATGAAGCCTTTGGGTTATTGTTCCTCTTGATTTCTCCCAAACTTTTATTCCACATCAAATCTACTACTAATGCAAATAAAGTTTGGACCACATTGGAAGGACTTTTCTGGAAGCAGAATGTGCTTCAAGGTCATCAATTCGAGAATGAGCTCATTACTTTGAGCCTAAGTAACATTGACACTATTAAATAATTATTCACAAAATTCAAATCATTATTGTTGCAAATTAATATATGTGGTATATAAATGAATGAAGAGCATCTCATTCATTCCATTCTATCAAAACTAGGTCCTAAATACTCAGTGTTTGTCTCTACTTTTCATGCTACAAAACTAACAATGGGATCTCCTTGGAAGATGCCTCCCATGGATTGTTTTTTTAGTCTCTCTCCTATGAGAAAGAGAAAAAATTTCAAATGGTTGTCCTCAAGTCCTCAAAGGAACATGCACTCATAGCAAATATAATTCTAGTAGAAAATTCAAACAAAATTCAAAGTCAAGAAAGATCCTTATCTAGAAAATGATATAAATCCCAAGTCTACTAAGGAGACATCCAACCCTAGACGCGGGGGGGGGGGGGGGGGAGAATAAAAAAAGGAGAAGGTGAAGCATGGTTAATGAAATATATA
>CBVK0100189202.1:0-14029 GCA_900067695.1 Picea abies | reverse complement strand
CAAATGTCTGGAAGGCTACCCTCGTTGTTTTGTCTCTGATAAACAAACACAATGGTTTGGTTCAAATGGTTACCCTTGGCAGAATGGTGGTATAACACTTCCTTTCATACGGCAACAAAAATGACACCATTTATGGAACTTTATGGATACCACCCTCCTTCCATCACTTCTTCTCTAAAATAAAAATATAAGGTTCAAGCAGTGGAAGATCACATCGAGAATCAACAACAAGTTCTCCAAATCTTAAAGGACAACATGACCATGGCATAGAATCGCATGAAACAACAAGCAGATAAACATCGTAGTGAAAGAAGTTTTGAAGTAGAGGATTGGGTGTTTTTAAGACTACAACCATACAAACAGATGTCCCTCAAGCAAGCCAAGAACCAAAGTACTATGGCCCTTATAAGGTGTTGCAAAAGATTGGTACTATGGAATACAAATTGGAGTTGCCCGCATATTCACGAATACACCCAGTTTTCCATGTTTCATGCTTAAATAAGGTTATAGGCGATAAGATCTCAGTTCAAACTATATTTCTAGAACTTGACAAGGAAGGAAAAATCATATTGGAGCCTGAAGCCATCACTGACACAAGAATTTGCCAGCTGAGGAATAGATCCATTTCAGAGTATCTCATTAAATGGAGGAAACTATCGGCTGAAGATTCCACTTGGGAAGATGAGACTTTTATACAGAAGCATCCAAAGTTACTCAAGCGTTGCGGACAACACTTGTCTCAAGGGGAGGGGCATGTTAAGCCCTAATATTGGCACATTACCCCTTAATTGGAGCATATTACATTAGTAATGTTATTATATGTATGTCGGCTTTATTCCATTAGCTGTAATTATACCTTCTAGTCTCCTATATATACCAAGGAAACATTTTCATTTGGAATCATCTAGTACTTGAACATTTAAGTGGGGTAAAAGGAGGTTTCCCCCTTAAAGATGATTATTATCTGAAATTATCTCTTTTTCAAGGCGTTGAGTACTTTTTCTGAGGTTTTTCTATGCTATATTGATATTTGGTTCTTAACACTGTGGGTATCCCCGAGTGTGAGAAACCAAGATATCCATATCATACGCAATGCACAGTCATCAAAATGCTACGATGCAATATCTCCATTTAACAAATCAAACACACAGTCATAGTAATAAATCAACCCATCATTTTAAGTCATTAATAACACAATATGACTTTGATTTAGTCCAGTTGTAATCAACTATGTTGTGTGAACTTAGACTTATACCATTGAATGATCATAAGGATACAGTGGATAAATTTTCTACAGTGTTCCGACTCAATGGTCATTCGGCCCCAAGGAAACCACAGTTACCATGCCCATTATTTCTTTTGTAAAAACACCATGCACACATGCGATATGTGTGAGAAACATCAAGCCATTCCAACCAATGCCAACTAATCATCCAAATAATTATTAGTGCAATTACTAGTGACTGTGTATTAACCAAACAATTGGCCAATGTTGTAGAAAATCAATCAACTGAGCAAGTTGTGGTAACTATGCATACCCATGTATCAAATCGAATTGGGTCAGATGTAAGTTTTAAACCTGTGAAGTAAAGCAATGCATATAGATTCTTAAGCAATACAGAAATTAATCAATGGCTCATACACAAAATACACAAAGATTTTATACCGGAAACCCTCAACCGAGAAAACCTTTCTTATATTCATTATTTCGAATTTCACCATTCACCATACCCATACAATATATACAATGTTTTTAGGTATTCCGTAGATACCAAAACCCTAATCCCTTAATCCGGGATTAATTTACAAATCCGCTAAAAATAGCAAAAAAACGCCCAAAAAAAAATTTGGGGCACTACCCCGAACGCTACGCGTAACCAAGGGGGGGCATACCTGCCCCCCCCCTGGGACCCCCCTAGGAAAGCACTTGATGCACATGACAGAGCTCTAGGTGAAGGGATCGTCAGACGCAGTTTTCGTATCTGACGTGCCCACACACACACACATGCAAAGAATATAACACATACCCAAAAACAGAGGCCTTCTCCATTAAAAACACTAAGTTATTAACATAAGGAGGGTTATTGTATACTTCTAAAGTACAATTGGCAATGTAGGTTTTATCATTATTATCACAGAGGAAGTAACTAAACGTCAAACCAAAATGATTTCCATACGACCAACTGGGCGAATCCATATTCAAAGTAATCGACCATACATTCAATCCACAATAACCCATAGCAAGTTGGCAGGAATGACAGTCTCCTCTACAGAACTCTAGACTGGGGGGTTAAGGGTTTGCTTGGTAGCCATCACAGGAGGAGCAGAGTCAATTCCTTGTAATGGTGAAAATTCGAGGCCAAAGGTGTACACACAAAGAGGGCTATGATTTTTTGTGTGGATAGGAAACAATTCCATGACAGAGGCCATAACAGGAGGCAAGGCTCTAACTTGGTGTGGCAAATGTGATTTAACGCATGCATGGTATAACCCTCGTGCCTTTCAATCAAACAACTACCACACAGCGGTGAAGACAGGGCCGATTAAGAACAGGAAAACCCACTTTGTGACCACTAGTGGTGAAATCAATCAACTGCCCATATGTAAAATGTGTGGTGATATTAATGCTTCAATCATTTAAACACCATAAAAACCCACAGGCTGAATACAACAATGTGAAAACGTGAAGATATCCCACCAAGACCAACAAGGATCTTCTAAGTAAACCAGTAAGGATGACAGAGATCTCTTATGACCACTAACGCCCTAGGGTAACCAGTAATTCTATGACTTCAACCTCATTTCAAAGAGAATTATCAACGTTTTATCGCAATCACCATTTACGCAGTCAAAATACTTAAGGAGAGCACTGCTAATACACTTGAGCCAATATCCATTTCGTAACTAGAGTAGATTCATGAAGGGCCAAAAAAATGATAACATACATGTAATCAAATGTTTTAAAACGCGATTTGGTCGAGCGGTTCTTCCCTGCTGAGAAATTGGAGCATAACCACAGTAGTAATGTTTGGAAGATAGCCTGACCATAGTGGCATCCAACGATAAGGGTAAAGGCGATGTGCAATAAATCCACATCACTTACCTACTTCAAGTTCATTCAATTCTTAGTATGCCCCAGCTACTAATCCAACAAATCATCCACCTTGAACCAACAACCTTTAATTTCCAAGAGCGCCACCCGCATCACATATCACCATCTCTATTATGCATAAATTCATACCAACTATGCTATATACAACCTTAATAACTCGCATGGATATCCTATGTTAGCTAGGATTTGCCACAATCCTTTTCAATGCATATAGTATAGCATGTTATCATAGGACAATTTCTTCTTTTAGCTTCTTTCCATTTGTTATTACTAACATGTGTTTGTTGCAGGTGCCACAAGGAATAGATCCAGGAATAGTCAGCAATGATACCCTGGAAAATTTCGGTATAACTTGATCTTGGAAGAGCAAAAGAACCCTGTATAATATGCATGATCCATTATCCAATAAATCAAGATATCGTCAGCCATGAAAGTAGTGTCGAATAATATCGAATAAACACCAGAATTTCTCTCCATATAATGAGGGGGTCCCACCTACTAGTATTATTTATCTTTTATAATAATAGGCTTTAGCAATATTCTGTCAACCAAACTTCGTGAATTTAATCATCAACAGTGTCCTCCTTTGACCATAGACAATATATCAATATTTTCACCCAGCCATAGGCCAAATCCACCCCCGAGCACCTTAACCTTGACAGAGAATAATTCTGGAAGCAAACCCTAGGCCTAACAGCCAATCCATGTAGCGTACCTCTCTCTAAAGCTAGCACACAAGGCAGAAAGTCCAAAATATAACCAATAGAAGTCCAAGCCTAAACCAAGAATACAGGTTGCAATAGCTTTAACTGTAGCTACTCTCCAAAATTGCGCACTTACCCAGTTACTACAATGCACACTCTTACATTTCTTCAGTTGCAAGATGTGTCTATCATATGAGATCTGGAGCCTTATATTTATATTGTTCTCTTCAAGTTGTTTGGGCCAACTTATACTTATGGAGGATAATAACTCAATAATAAATATTCTCTTGAGCCAACTTGTGTCCTAGGGTTATTATCCATGCTTTAGGGTTTATTCTTGCTTCTCGTAATATTCTATTCTTGACAGGGTTACACGTGGAGGTTAATACCTCCCGTAACTACCATAATATCAACACTCCCTCCTAGATAGGGAGGTATTGAAAGAAATGGTCTTGAGAAAAAACATACCATTCAATCATTAGCATCATCATAGCCATACATGCTATCTCATGATTAGATCATGAGCACCCTCATCATTTACAATATCATATGATAGCATCAATTGTATCATCTCTCAAAGCCATACTCCATCTGAGTAATCAGGCATGATATTGAATAATTCATTCCTTCCATAGAGTGATGCAAGAACCATTCTTCTAATCTGGACATATGTCCAAGAAGAATAACTATTTCAATAGATGTTGGAAGCCACGCTAGGGCTACAAGGACTATTCTTCTAATCCATACATACATCCTAGAAAAATAAATTTCTTGGACCATTTTCCGTATGGAAAAAGTTTGTCCATCAGTACACTTACCATCCATCTAGATGATAATCATTTTCAATACTACTGATAGTATACATGGAAATCAAAACAATGTCATTCAATATAACACAACCGTGTCTATCCATAGTAGTACACAACTATTGTCCAGTGGTACACAACCACACCAAGTACCACATGGATACTTTAATCAGTGACACATAG
Organism: Picea abies; assembly: GCA_900067695.1. Classification (NCBI taxonomy): domain Eukaryota; kingdom Viridiplantae; phylum Streptophyta; class Pinopsida; order Pinales; family Pinaceae; genus Picea; species Picea abies. The sequence continues at coordinate 9,224 of CBVK0100189202.1, read as the reverse complement.
TCACAACCAGTGGAATGCATCCACCACAGCAGCATCCATCTACTATCTAGAGACATATAGTCTCCATAGCAATCATATCATCTGATATCAACCTGCATAAAAACAATATCATGATATAAACTGAGTCATCTCAGTCATTCTTGCACTCACATATGTGAGATATGGAAAAGAATTTTCCCTCAGAATGTAAAACATCAACCATGGGCTATCTAGACTATTCTTATCAAGCATAGAGGAATAATTGTCCTTGATTTATGAGACTAGACCATTCACCTAACTGGGCCATTCCTCTGGCATTAGTCATAGTGCAACTTGGAGAGAATGAGTCTGCCTTAGGGAATGCATGTCCCTGATTGATGAACCTATACCATTCACCTAAATGGGCCATTCCTCTAGCACTAATCATAGTGCAACCTTGAGAGAATTAGTCTTCCCTAGGGAATGCTTGTCCCTAATTGTTGAACCTGGACCATTCACCTAACTAGGCCATTCCTCCTGCACTAAACATAGTGCAACCTAGATAGAATGAGTTTTCCCTAGGGAATGATTTTCCGAACCATTTCCTAATGGAAATGATTTTCCTGCACCAATCTCCAAAACAGACCATTCTTTGAAACTGCGCACAACTGTGAACTTCGAAAGAATGACTGATTGGTGAGGCAAACCATTCTATTTGACCACTACTCAGAGTGACTGCCAAGAAGAATGGTTGTACTAGACTATTCCCCCACATTGGCCACAAGGGGGATCGTTGTCTATGGTACATCAACAATCTATCGAACCATTTTCATTATGAAAATGATTTTCTGATCTGGACCATTTTCCGAACTAGAAAATGACTTTTCGTTAGAAATATCAAACCACTTTCCGAACTGGAAAGGAACTGCTCATCCTGGACAATTTTTCGAACTGAAAAATGATTTTCCATAAATCAATAACACATCAGTGCTACCTCCCAACCTGGGAGTAATATCTTCCCTTTTCAATAAGGAAGTCATATCCACGAGCCCCAGCTTGTTTCTTAAGTATGCAAACTTTTTCATCTTGGACAAAGGCTTTACCAAAATATCTTCTATCTGCTCATCTGTGGAGATATATTGGAGAACCACTTCTCTTTTATGTACTTCATCACAGAGAATGTAATGCTTGATCTCAATGTACTTTGGTATGTTATGGAACACTGGTTTTCTCTCAAGGCTTCATGTAGCTCTGATCATTACAATATATATCATGGTTGAATTCAACACTTATGTTTCCTGCTAGCTCATGACATCGTGGCAAGGTTCAAATTGAAACATATCCAAGTAGCACTTATTATGTCATTATGAGAGTTTTCCATGGATTAGAAATCCATCATCCCAGAATTCTGAGTAACTATTATGATACATTGTCTATGTCATAGAAATTTTTCACCACACTTATGTTGTATACTCGATACTCTGCATCAAGTTGTTTGAATCCACACAAGGTGTTCTTATATCTGCATACATGGGTCTCTCTCTTGTATACCTCAAAAACTTGAGATTGTTTTACATAAGATTCCTCCTCAAATGTTATATTGGGAGAACTGACTTTTACAACCAACTGATGTAAACTTCAATCCATGGATACTGCAAGAGATATAATAGCTAAGATAGAGGTTTATCGGGAACAAGTTGTTATCATAGTCTTTTCCTCCTTCTGGAAGAACCTCTAGTTCTGAATCTCACAATGCTTCCATTCATAATCCTTTTTCATAATTTATTACATATATTGTTTTTCATCATAACTTCCATTTCTTTTGCTTGATTTCTTCTAGTGGGTTCAAACCAAGATGGTATTCTTCTGATTATTGGTATAATAACTAGTTGTTCTAGCTTTTCTTTCTCTCTTGGAATCTTCATGTTCTTCCTCATGTTTCTCTTTAGCTCTTGGGTCCATGGAGTTTTCTATAGATTCAATGACCTAAAGAGTCCAACTTCTTCCTTTCATCATAGGATCATGGATGTAGATGGACAACCAAGTATACTTTAAGGATTGTTTTTGAAGAAGACTTCTTCTAAAGTCAAATTGAACACGTGTTGCTTTTCATGGATGCTACTTTCCATGGTAACTTGGACAGATACTTAATAATCCTCAATGGATCATATTATTTAGGATTATCTCCCTCTTAATCCTTGCTTCATGCATGAATGCATGCTCTTCTTTTGGAATTATATAATCAACTCTCTCCATCTCAGAGAGTCCACACTTTCGCCTGCTTTCTTATTGCCTTCTGCAAAGTGTCACGATTCGTTTTCTAATTTCCTCTTGATCGTTGATTTCTTTCTGTTTTGACTTCTTCTGGGTTTCTTCAATTTTTCTTCTGATTTTGGCTTATCTTGCAGTTGTTACTTATGTAATAGCTTCCATGGGAATTGTTAGCAAGGATTGCCAATGTACTTCATTTTTTCATGTGTATTGCTTGACTTTTAGTCATCGTGATAGAAATCATTACCTTGTTATTCTTCCATAGGTATTGTCTCACTTCAACATATTATATTCTAAAAAATAGATATGCAAGATATGTACAAAAACTATGTAAACATGGTATGTACAAGAACTATGAAGAATATTGTTACCTTGACTTAGAAGAAGAAGTATGTTTTATGCTACTTGGCCTTCTTTGAGGGTTCCCTTTCTTCGGCAACTGATGCTTCGTGTGTTTCCTTCCTTTTCTTTAACTTAGGACAATGATTCTTGTAGTGACCATATTTTCTACATTTGAAGCATTGTATTTTTGACATATATTTCTCTTGATACGGTTTCTTCTTTGAGTCAAACTTCTTCTTATTCCTAAATTTCTTGAAATTTGTTGTGTAGGCTTGATCATCATCTTTCCTTTGGGATTTCTCTTTTGCGCTAATCCTTGATTCTTCTTGTGCACAACAAGTCCAAAGTTCTTCAAATGTGGGATACTCCTTTCTTGTGTTCAAGCTTGCGGCAAATGCATCCCATGTCTTGGGAAGGCCATTGAGTACTATATTTATCAGTTCTTTCTCTGAAATGATTTCTTCAATAGCTTGTATTTGATCTCTTAACTAAGAGATTCTAACAAACTATGATGTTATGCTTTCATCATCATTCATTTTCATGTCACAAAGCTCGTTCTTCAGACTCATTACTTGTCCAATGTTTATGACTGAGAAAATATTAGTTAGGGCATCGTACATCTTCTTAGATGAGTCAAGATGAGAGATGTAGGGTATTAAGTGGTATTTTACAGAGTCCACTATGATAATCATGGAAATGATGTCATTGTCTTTGAACTTATCCATAACTACAACGTTTTGAGGTTCCTTCTCTTTTCCTTCTTCAAACTGTGGTTCCACGATCTTTCCTTTCATGATATCCAACACTTTATTCTTGGCAAGGATGAGATCAATCCTTCTCTTCCATGTTCTGAAGTTAGAAGATCCTTCTAACTTGTTTTCTGACTTCATAGAGTAAGTCATGACTGCTTTGACTTTGTAAACCTTTGACTTTGACTTGGTCAACCTTTGACTTTGACCAAAAACTCAAACTTGGAGTCTTAGCTTGCTGAGAGTACCAAGAGGTGTGTTGGGTTAGGGAGCACTAGGCTATCCAGAAATTAGGTCAATCTCTTCACTTAAGTTGCCTCAACAAGAGGGTTAGGGTTTCATTTTTGTAGCAAGAACTGACTACAACTGCAACTGTAACTGAGAAAATCCTCCCAATCTATCTTCCAGTGTTTAGATTGTCCGAAGATATTGTGGGCCCATAAATTGTTAGAAATGAACATGTGTTCTCATTTAACCATAGAAAATATATAAATATTGCCACCCAACCATAGGCCGAAGCCACCCCTGAGCACCTTAACCTTGACAGAGAATAATTTTGGAAGCAAACCCTAGGCCTAATAGCCAATCAATGAAGTGTACCTCTCTCCAGAGCTAGCTCACAAGGAAGAAATTCCAAACCGTAACCAATAGAAGTCGAAGCCTAAACTGAGAATACAGGTTGCAGTAGCTGCAGTTGCATCTATTCTCCAGACTTGCACACTTACCCAGTTTTTGCAGTGCACACTCTTACATTTCTGCAGTTGCGAGTTGTGTCTGTCAAATGAGATCTGGCACCCTATATTTATATTGTTCTCTTTAAGTTGTCTGGGCTGACTTCTACTTCTATAGGCTAATAAATCAATAATAAATATTATCTTGAGCCGACTTGCCTCCTAGGGTTACTATACATTCTTTAGGGTTTCTTCTTGATTCCCAAAATATTATATACTTGTCAGGGTTACACATGGAGGTTAATACCTCCCATATCTACCATAATATCAACAATTTTTACATCTAACTATTCAACATGCAAATTTTCTACAGCCACGAGACTTGAAATAGTCATAATTGAAGTCATTTTAACAACAAGAGAAAATATTTCATCAAAATCTATACCTTTCTTTTGTGCAAATCCCTTTACAACAAGTCTAGCCTTGTACTATTTTTTTCCTCCATCTTCTTCCTTCAACTTGTAAACCCATGTATTCTGCAATGCTCTTTTTCCTATAGGCAACTGAACCAAGTCCCAAGTCTGGTTATTTACCAAGGAATCAATTTCCTCTTTCATGCCTTGATCCCACTTCTTTTTGGTGTCTACCTACATTGCATATTCATAACATTCTAGTACACTAGAATCAATCAACAATAAATAACACAATGAAGGAGAGTATCGTTCAGGGGGTCTACTTAACCTGGTAGATATTCTAATAACACTTGCAGGAGTTTGAGGTACATGTCGATCATGTTGTTGTGCATTTTTATTTTATGGTACCTTTGGAATTTCTTTTTCGGTGATCTCATCAAGCACTGTGTATTCTGGTTTTTCTTTTTCCTGTTTCTTTCCCTGCAATTGATCTTTGTACATGACCTTCTCATTGAATATGGCATCGCTACTCCTAATGATTTTGTTATTTTCATAATATCATAAGCAATAACCAATATCATTAACACCATATCCAATAAAGGTACACATTTTGGATATTCCCTCAAGATTTTTTCTATTTTCTTTATCAGTATGGACAAATGATTCACAACCAAAAGTCTTCAAAAAAGAATAGTTTACCTTTTTATCTGTCCATCCCTCCTCTGGAATTATACCATCCAAAGAGATTGAAGGTACTATGTTTATTAAGTAAACAAAAATATCTACAACATCTAGCCAGAACTATACGGGCAAACCAACATGCAATATCAAACTCCTTGCACGCTCCATGATTGTCATGTTCATCCTTTCTAACACACCATTTTCTTGTGGTGTTCTTGGAACTGTATTCTCTCTATGAATCCCATGGTATGAACAATATTCATCAAACTCCTTGCTACAATATTCACCTCCATTATCTAATCTGAGACACTTCAACCTTTTTCCTGTCTCATTCTCAACCAAAGATTTCCATTTCTTAAAAGTATCAAAAACATCAGATTTTTGTCGAATGCAATAAACTCAAGTTTTTCTAGTTGAATCATCAATAAAAGTAACATAATAATGAGAGCCACCAATATATGATACCTAATTTGGTCCCCATACATCTATATGCACAAGCTCTAACATTTCACTCTTCTTTTCTTTTCCGACTACGAGAAATCAGACTCTCTTTTATTTTCCATAAACACAATTCTCACAGAAATGCAAATCAATTTGTTTAAGATATGGAAACAAATTTCTTTTGTGAAGTATATGCATCCCCTTCTCACTAAAGTGTCCAAGCCTATGATTCCATAGTGTTGTATCCACTCCTATAGAAGCTAAAGAAATAGAAGAGTTAGTATTACCAGTACATAAATATAATGTACCTACCTTCTCTCATTTTACTATCAGCAAAGATCCTTTGGTGACCTTCCACACCTTATATGTAAATATGGATATACAACCTTCACTTTCCAACTACCCTATTGAAATTATATTTTTCCTTAGATATGGAACATGTCTTACCTCTTTCAACAACCATTGGTTTCCATTGCTTTGCTTTATTTTTACCTTTCTCATTCCAACAATTTTGCATGGCGCATTATCACCCAAATGAACTTGTCCAAAATCACCTTAAACATAATCTAGAAAATGTTTCCTATGAGGTGTGGCATGAAATTATGCCTGTGAATCTACTACCCAAGACTCAGAAATATTATCTACAAAAAGAATCAAAGCATCTTGTAAAACATCACTTGTTACATTTTCTTCCTGATTTTTCTCCTGATGTCCATCTCTTTGTTTCTTTGGAGCTCTGCAGTCTTTCTTCATATGTACTTTCTTCTCATAATTCTAGCATTCTATCTTTCCAAATCTGGATTTGGATCTACCCTTCCTAGAATTCTCGCGGTTCCCTGAGCCCTTTTCTCTATCCTTTTGTCTTCCCCTGTTCTCCATGTTCAACACATTACCTGATGTCTCACCTGTTCTTTTCTGTCACATTTCCTCACTAAGGATAACACCAATAACATCATCAAATTTTAAAGTGTTTGAACTAGAGACAGAGTTACTTACAGCCATGACCAAATTGTTCCATCTTTCTGGAAATGAGCACAATATTAGAAGATCCCTGACCTCATCATCAAAGACCACTTTTACAGAACTTAGTTGATTAGTAACCGTATTAAATTCATTTAAATGATTTGTAACAGACCAACCTTCTGACATCTTCATATTAAATGATATCTTCATTAGAAATACCTTATTGGACATCGAGGTTTTTTCATAAAGTTTAGCCAATGCGTCCATCAACTCCAGTGTTGTCTTTTCTTTCAAAATATTGAAAGCCATCGACGTTTTCGGGCTCAGTCGTATCGTTCCTAGTGCCTTTCTATCAAGAACCTCCCATTCTTCATCATTTTTTGTCGTCGGCTTCTTTGTTATTCCACCCAATGGTAAGAATAGATCCTTATGATATAAATAATATTCAATCTACATCTTCCATAACTGGTAGTTTTGGTCATTAAATTTCTTGACCCTAAACTTTCCATCTTCCTCCATTGCTCCCACTCGAACAAGGAACCCTCTTTTCCTGCAAGTTACCTTTCGCTCTGATACCAATTGTTAGAAAAACAGGATCGCGGAGCAATAAAAAAAAACAAATGCAGAAATAAAACACAAAAGATACACAATACAATAGAAACACAAATATACATGGTTCACCTAGTGTGGGCTACATCCACCAGATAAATTTCCACGTCTTTCCTTTATTATTATCTATCAAATGAAGGGATACAAACTATAGTGCACCCGTTGTAAATTCATCTTCTTTCTCTCATAGTATCCTCACTCAGAATATAATATTCACAACGATACATAGCCGCAATACATTTCCCTCATAAAAGACGGTCTCCTTCAAGGGAAAAAGACCCTAACATAACTTCTACCATCATGTCTGTGACCTTATAATGAATGGTCCAGATATATAATACATTTATAAGGAATTTTTTTCCTCCGGGAGGGTGGAACCCGCAGAGGGGGTGAGCCCCCTATGCACTCCCCCACGTGGAGGAGTGTACATTCTTCTAGGATGTAAAGTCTTCATGGGGTATAAACACGACTGAAAACAAAGACCTTTGAATCAGGAAGATAATCAAGCTCCACAACCAGCAATCTCCCACTTGGAGATTGATATCAACAACTCCATCACCGGTGTACCTACTGGAATATGAACCTTCTTGGACCTGGAAAAATTCTCATCTTCATATTCATGCTTGAAGACCAACTAAAAATGAGCAAGAACTCAGTTTCCCCCAGGTTACTCCCTTAGTTAACATGTCTGCAGGATTTTGGCTAGTGTGCATATTTTCCAACTTCAAATGTCCATCTTCCAAGACAGATCATATGAAATGGTACTTGAGTTGTATATGCATAGTCTTTGAATGGAAGGATGCGTTATTTTCAATATGAATGGAACTCTCACTGTCAAAATACAACCTGCTATTCTCCTGCTTATTTCCCAATTCCTCCATAAACCTTTGTAAACAAATCATCTCTTTACTAGCCTCTGTAGCAGCAACATACTTTTCCTCTATTGTTGAAAGTGAAACAACCTTTTGCAGTTTCGAAATCCAACTTACTGTTGTTCCACCTATAGTAAAAACATACCCTCTAGTGCTCCTCCTGCTATCTTTATCACCTGCCATATCTGAATCAACATATCCCTGTAGAACAGTGTATGAACCTCCTTAACATAATGCATGAATAACAGTACCTCTCAAATACATGAGAATACACTTTACTCCCTCCCAATGTTCTTTACCTGGATTGTTCATATACCTGCTCACAAGTTCCACTGCATGTGCAATATCTGGTCTTGTGTAAACTATCACATACATCAAACTGCCAACTATTGATGAATAAGGGACCCTGGACATGTATTTTATCTCAACCCATGTCTTGGGACGCATTTCCTTAGTTAATTTGAAATGGTTGGACAAAGGTGTACTAACTAGTTTTTCATTATGCATTCCAAATCTCTCCAACACCTTCTCTATGTACTCACCCTGAGACAATGTCAATTTGCGATTTTTCCTGTCTCTTCTTATTCTCATACCAAGGATTTTCTTTATAGCACCCAATTCCTTCATTTCAAATGAATTAGCTAGTTTCTTCTTGAGCGCATTTATATCCTGCATATTAGACCCTGCAACAAGCATGTCATCTACATACAATAGAAAGATAATATAGCTTCCATTATCTAGCCTTAAATAAACAAAGTGATCGGAACGACATCTACTATAACCTTGTTCTGTCATAAACCTGTCAAACTTCAAATACCACAGCCTTGGAGCTTGATTTAGGCCATAAAATCTCTTCTTCAACCTGCATACCAAATTCTCCTTTTCTTTGACCTCATACCCCTATTGTTTTTACATCTAACTATTCAAGATGCAAATCTTCTACTGCCACAAGACTTAAAATATTCCTAATTAAAGTCATTTTAACAACAGGAGAAAATATTTCATCAAAATCTATATTTTTCTTTTGTACAAACCCCTTTACAACAAGTATAGCCTTGTACCGATTTTTTCCTCCATCTTCTTCCTTCAACTTGTAAACCCATTTATTCTACAATTCTCTTTTTCCTGTAGGCAACTGAACCAAGTCCCAAGTCTGTTTATTTACCAAGGAATTCATTTCCTCTTTCATGGCTTTCTCCCACTTCTTTTGGTGTCTACCTACATTGCCTCTTCATAACATTTTGGTTCACCAGA